>JANIJH010000004.1:62742013-62769988 GCA_024520975.1 Erythroxylum areolatum | reverse complement strand
TTCCCTTTAGTTTATTTGTTAGTCAAATTGTCATTACTTTTACCAGTTGCTACAGCCACAGTGGAAAGAGCTTTCTCTACAATGAAAATTGACTTCGTAATAAAATGGGAGATGACCCATTGAATGATTGTTTAATGTGTTACATTGAAAGGGATGTATTTGCAAATATTGACAATGATCTTGTTATGAAAAGATTTCAATATATGAAAAGTAGGCGAGGATCTTTGTAATTTTAACTATTTTATATTCTTAATAAAAATTTATTTTTTTATTTAGTTTTGATATGAAAATTTTTGTAAAATCTATATTTTATTAGGGCTCTTCTATCTTAAATTCTTGGCTCCGTCACTAGGTAAAGTAAGCATTTTGCTGAGTTTGTTGAGCATTTTGCTAAGATTGTTGAGTCTGTAAAGTGCCTATAAATAACATTATTTCTATTGAATAATATATCTCTTGCAGTACTTTTTTATTTGTTACTTTGATTTTCATTTGTACTCTTTTATGTCTGTATTTTTTCCTACAATTTTGGTACCAGAGCCTGGTTGCTTTTTGAGTGAAACACATGACTAAGTGATAAACTAAGAGAGTAAGTATAAAATAAGATAATAGAAACACTTGGTTTTTCTTCTTAAAGTGGTTTTTCTTCATCACAGCCACTCTTACCAATTTTCAATGGTGAGAAGTATGAGTGGTGGAGTATAAAAGTTAAAACACTACTCAAGTCTCAAGAGCTATGGGACTTGGTGGAATACGAGTATATCGATATACTAAAATCAGATGAAGAAACATAGAGGAGATTGAAGGAAATTAAGCAGAGGGATGCCAAAGCACTGTTCATTCTCCAACAAGCAGTGCATGACACTGTTTTTTCAAGAATTGCAGCAGTAACTACATCAAAGGAAACTTAGTCAATACTTCAGAAGGAGTTTCAAGGTGATGCAAGAGTCCTAGTCGTAAAATTATAGTCACTAAGACGAGACTTTGAAACCTTGATCATGAAAAATGATGAATTAATAGCTAATTTTTTGTCAAAGGCAATGGCAATAGTCAGTCAAATGCACTCTTATGATCAACAAAATTCTAATGAAACAATTGTTAAAAAAATTTGACTAGCTTGACACCAAAATTTGATCATGTAGTAGCTACTATAGAAGAAGCTAAGGATTTATCGATTCTTTTAATTGATGAACTGATGGGGTTCCTTCAAGCTCACGATTCACGAATCAATAGAACGGTTGAAAAGCATAAAGAAAAGGCATTTCAGGTGAAGGAGGAAACAACCAAACATGAAAAAAATGATCATTCTGTATGTCCTTATTGTAAAAAAACAAACCACCTTCATTATAAATATTGGTGGAGACCGGACATTAAATGCAACAGATGCGATCAATTGGGACATATAGAGAAAGTTTGTAAAAATGCCTCACAAAAGATGCCAATGTAGCAACTATGGTCCACTTTCGAGGAATGATGAGTTATTCTAACATACTATGCCTACATCCATATCAGAATATGTCCTATGACAAATATGTTTATGCCTATGACCATGCAAACAACCATGTTTATGTTTATACAGAAGACATCTCTACAACCATATGCATACCAATGCCTGCATCGATCATGACATTTTGAATCAAAGGGGACTATTGAAAAATGATTCAAAATTTTTAGGTTTGAATAAGTCTTAATTTAGTTATGTTTTGTTCCTAGTCTATAGGTCATTACCTAGTCCATAGGAAGAGTAAGCATTTTGCTGAGTTTATTGAGCATTTTGTTGAGATTGTTGAGTTTGTAAAGTGCCTACAAGTAGCACTGTTTCTATTGAATAATATATCTCTTGCAGTATTTTTTTATTTGTTACTTTGTTTTTCATTTGTAGTCTTTTATGTCTCTATTTTTTCTAACATTATAAACATATTCAAACAAGTTTATGATGTTTTACAAGAAAAAAGTTATGAATCTTCATAGGATACTCATCAACTTCATCCCATCGGCGTCCCAGAGCCAAAAAAGAATTGAGTCAATTCAAAAAGAGCTGATAAAATTTGAGAGTTCAGACACCTTAAACAAGGGATTTCATAGCATAGTTCTGAAATTCTTTGACAGGAAGGGCAAAGTTCAGTTCTTCATGATGTGGTTCTTGCGACCAATGTCTTTTGGAGGAAAAGAGTTAATGTCCCTGGAGAGTCTTTTCAAAGCTCATCCTGATGGGTGCTTAATGATTCTATCAAAATTCATAGGCTCTAAACAAGGTTTCAAAATCCTAAAACCATTAGTTGATCTTGGCTTTAAGATTGCAGCAGTTACACCCCATGTAACCTTTCTGTTGAATAATACCCCGACAGAGGCTTGGTTTGACGAGCTGAAAAAAGGCCACAAAGACCTTGCAAAATTCCAATTCTCTAAAATCTATCAAACTTATCATAATCACAGCTTTGCATTGATAGGATTTAATTCCTTAAGGTGAAAACCATCACCTATCATATAAACAATCATGTTAAATCATCAAGAATATTTAGATATGTCACAGAAGCATATCCGAATCCATGAGAACAACATGATTCATGAGTCTTGTAGTTGTTCATCTTCCAAGTCAATATGCACGTCTATTTTTTGTCAAGAACTGTCTCTCTTTTGACTGATGGGATATTAAAAAGACAATCGTTCGTATTACTTAGGGACCATAACCCTAATACTTTATATAATTTGTCTTATTTCTATTTTATCCCATTATAAAATAGAAATCAGACTATTGGGTCTCTATATATTAAATCCCATATTTTATTAGATGTCATATAACTCGAAGTCTTTAACCTTAATAGATCACTTTAACAGGGCTTAACCTTATGATAGCTCATATATAAAATTAATTCATATATATATGTACCCACATGTCAGATTAAAGCCATTAGTTGATCTTAGAGTTAAGATTGCAGCAGCTAGATCCTGTGTAACCTTTCTGTTGAATAATATATTAAGAAGTCACTGACATCTCTCTTGATCTCCCCAGAGTCTTCATATTATCTTATATACATAAATAATATTTTATTATATAACTCTTCCATAATATTTTAGAATAATATCTAGAAAATTATAGAAAGCCTTAAAGTCAATTGTTGGATAAGACTTATGGAATATTATTGGTGGTGACAATACCACACCACCCACAGACGCAAAACAATTAAATAAATGGAAGATTAAAGTTGGAAAATCTATGTACGTACTACCTGTGACATTAAGGATGGCCTACTTCACCGCATCAAGGATGCAAAAACACCTAAGGAGGCATGGGAAAGTCTAGCAACACTGTTCACCAGGGAAAATGACACAAAGATTCAACGGTTAGAAAATGAGCTCCTATCAGTCTCACAACAAAATGTGTCAGTAAGTGAATATTTCACAAAAGTTAAATCTCTTTGTGAAGAAATTTTAAAATTAGATCCTCAAAATGCAATTACGAAGACTAGAATGAGGAGAATCATTATTCATGGCTTACGGCCAGAATATAATGCTATTGTCGTTGCAACTCGTGGTTGTCCTAAAGAACCAACCCTTATATAGTTGGAAAATATTCTTGTCAATCAAGAGACCTTAGACAACCAAATGTCTAAAGTCTCATTAAAGGATGAGGAGAAAGCCCTATTCAGCAAACAAAGGGCATATAAAGGAAAAGGCAAATTTGTTACAGGACGTGCTTATGATAATCTAAGGAAGTCACTGGATGGCCGATGGAAAAACAAAGAAAAAAGATGTTCTCAACAAGGGGGAGCTCTGCAGGTTCGAAATAATGAAGACAAAAAGTATCGATGGCATAACAACCAATTCTACAATTGTGGCAAGAGATGAGACTTTGCTAAGGATTGCCGATTCAAAAGAGTTGAAGGCAATGTTGTAACCTCTAACCAGAATGATAAGGACAGTGAAGAAGAATGGGATTTTCAAGCATCTGTAGTAGTAGAAGAGAGTGTAGAGATTGAAACATCATGCATGGCTGAGCAAATGGAAGAATCTGCATTTGTAAAGATGAAGGATAAGCTCATCAACTACAATGATGATTGGATTGTTGATTCCGGGTGCTCCAACCACATGATAAGAGATAAAGAAAAACTAATCAATCTAGTAGAATATAATAAAAGATGGGTCGTTGTCACAGCAAATAATTCTAAGCTGCCACACTCACATTGGCCAGACCATAATAGCACCTCAATATAATCCTCACAAGGTGGAGTTGAGCAATGTCTACCATGTGCCAAATATGAAGAGAAATTTACTTTCTGTTTCACAAATCACATCTTCAGGAAATTATGTAGTTTTTAGTCTAAAAGATGTTAAGGTGCATCGAAGTTTAAAGCCAACAAGTACACCCATCATGGAAGGGCAATGCTTGCAGTCTGTCTATGTTATGTCTACATAAATGGCATATGTAAATAAGACAAGGAAAAATAAGACACTTGATATGTGGCATGCAAGGATTGGACGTGTGAGTTATTATAAGCTGAAGGCAATAATGAATAGGTCCTTGCTTAAAGGTCTTCCTCAGCTAGATGTTTGTGATGATATAATATATGTCGGATGTCAATATGGAAAAGCACATCAACTCTCTTACGAACAATCAACATACAAAGCTAAGATGCTACTTGAGTTAATCCACTCTGACATTTTTGGATGATTGAAACAACCATCCATTAGTGGATTTCAATACATAATTACTTTTATTGACAATTATTCAAGGTATGTATAGATTGACTTTATAGAAGAAAAGTCTGAGGCGTTAATCAAATTTAAGAAGTTCAAAGAAAAAGTGGAAAAAGAAGTAGAGTGAGGAATTTTATGCCTCTGTACAAACAATGGAGGAAAAATAAACATCTAAAGATTTTTCCTACTACCTACAAGAAAATAAAATAAAATTCGTAGGCAGTTTAGTTGCTCAAGCACCTCACAACAGAATGGGATTGCTGAAAAGAAAAATCATCAGTTGACATAAATATGCAGAAGTATGCTACATGCCAAAAATGTACCACCTAGATTTTGGGTCGAGTGTATGAAAATAACAGCACACATTATCAACAAATTGCCTCGAGCTCGACTGCAATTTATATCACCATTTGAAAAGTTGTGGAATATCAAACCATAGTCAGTCATTTTCGAGTCTTTGGTTATGTTTGCTATGTTTTTGTACCATACTACTTACAGAGTAAGTTTGATAAATGGGCAATTCAATGCATATTCATGGGATATGATAGTGAACGAAAAGGGTGGAGATGTTGTGATCTAATAACAAATCGATGCTTTGTATCTACAAATGTGGTGTTCGATGAGGCATTGTCATGGTGGTTGTCACAAGCTGTTTGTACTTGATTCTAAAGCAATAGAGGAAGAGCTGCAAGAAATAGTTCAAGGGGTCGTTTGAGCTTCACAAATCACATGAGTCAGTTGAAGAAGTAAGATCGATAGAAGAGTTGGTAGAAATTACTGACACATCATCAAAGAGAAGTCTATGGCAAACTGGAGTACATTGTACAACTCCTGAAGGAGAAAGATCAAGTCAATTAGAAAGCTAGAAGAACAAGGAGTTCTTTAATAGTCTTTACGCAGGTCAATTAGGAAAAGAAGGTCGGATCCCAAGTATGCAAATGCAGCATTAACAAAATAAAATGATGTAGTTGAGCCAACAAGCGATAAAAAAGCATCACAAAGCTTAGACTGTAAGAAAGCAATGGATGGAGAAATTCAAGCATTAAGAGATAATCAAACTTGGGACTTATTGCCACAACCCAAGGATGCACGATCAGTTTCTTACAAGTTGGTTTTCAAGGTAAAGAGACGACTTGACGGAACAATTGAAAGGTATAAGGCTCGATTAGTTGCATAAGCGTTTTCTCAAGAGTACAGACTAAACTATGATGAAACGTTTAGTCCGGTAGCAAAGATCACAACAGTATGTGTCCTGCTTGCCCTTGCAGCTAATAAATCTTGGAAACTTTAGAAAATGGATGTAAAGAATGCCTTCTTGCATAGAGAACTGGACAAAGAAGTATATATGGAGCAACCTTAGGGATTTGAAAACAAAGCTCATGCAAGCTATGTATGTAAACTAAAGAAGGCCCTTTTTGGGTTAAAGTAAGCACCAAGGGCATGGTTTGGTGAGATTGCTAAATTCTTAATACAAAGTGGATACACAATGGCTTTAGCAGACTCAAGCTTGCTCGTGAAAAATGAGAATAGAAAGTTGACAATAGTGCTTGTCTACATGGATGATCTTATCATTACTAGTGATAATGAAAAAGAAGTTTAGTAGATTCGAAGTAATCTCTTGGTGCACTTCCAAATGAAGGAACTTGGTGAGTTGAAGCATTTTCTTGGACTTGAAGTAGAACAAGTCAAAGAAGGATTATTCTTGTGCCAAGAAAAGTATTCTAAAGACTTGTTACACAAGTTTGGAATGCTTGACTATAAACCAGTTTCCACCCCAATGGAGGTGAATATTAAACTTTGTTCAGAAGAAGGTTGCGAGTTAGAAGATCCAACAATGTATCGAAAACTTATGGGAAGCTTGATTTATCTATCAATAACACAACCTAACATAGCATTTGTTGTTGGAGTGGAGCAATCTCCTCATGTAGCAAAAGACAACCATCAATCTCTTTATCAACTATTGAGGCTAAGTACCGTGCAGCAACAATGGTAGCACAAGAAGGTGAATGGATAAAGCAGCTAATGGTGGATCTCCATCAATCAATGGATTATCTAATGGAGCTATATTGTGATAATCAATCAACAATACTTGTAGCAAAAAATTTGGTGTTTCATGCAAGAATTAAGAACATAGAGGTACACTATCACTTTGTTCGAGAAAAAGTATTACAGGACAATTCGAGATGAAATATGCAAAGACAAAAGACCAAGTTGCATACTTATTTACCAAAGGAATCAACAAAACAAAGTTTGAAGAATTTAGAAGGCAACTTAGTATGAATTCAAAAAGAAGAGAGTAGTCGGTGAGGGGGGGTGTTAAGAAGTCACTGACATCTCTGTTGATCTCTCTACAGTCTTCGTATTGTACTATATACATAAATAATATTTTACTGTACAACTCTTCAATAATATTCTAGAATAATATCTAGAAAACCTTAACTGTAAGCGTGTGAGCAGCATTAATGAGTGAAAGTGAGGTGTGTGCCGTGAGTGAGTGGAGAGTTTGTATAAGTATGGAGGTGTTTACTTGGATACAGATTTTATTGTTCGTAAAAGTTTCACAGGGCTCAAGAATTCTGTTGAAGCACAAAGTGTTGATTCATTAATATTCAAGTTCATGAAGGATTTTGTTTCAAATTTTGATGGAAACATATGGGGATACAATGGCCCTTATTTGATCTACAGGGTAGTTGAGAAAGTAGCAGGACTTTCAGGATACAACTTTTCTGTCTTGCCACCTATGGCCTTCTATCCTGTCGATTGGCAGAACCTAGGAAGATATTTTAAGAAACCAGAAAACCTGACAATTTCAAGATGGGTCAACGGTACACTTCATCAACTAAATGTGAATTCTTTTGGGTTGCACCTATGGAATAGAATCAGCAGAAAGTTTAACATTGAAGAGGGAAATGTTTTGGCAAGGTTGATCAAAGATCACTGCATCATTTGCCAATTCAGTTGAAAATCATTGCAAATCATCTGCAGTTTGATGGATTGACAAGTGGCAAATCATCTGATTAACTAACTAGCAGTAGTATTCAAAGAATAAAAGAAATGTTCCCAGAATCTGCACTCAAGAAACAATTCCTGTCACTCTTCAGGTTACTGAATCTCAGGACTTGATTACTGCCAGAAACCTTTTCTTCCTTTCTTTCCTTCTTCTGCAAGTTTTTATCTGTATGTTTTTTATCATTGGGGTTCAAGTTCCTTCTACGTATGATTGCAAATTTACAGGCAAAACTTAGAAAATTTTACCACAGATCTTAATCCTGATTCTTCTCAATCTCAACCTGAACCTGAAGCACTTAAATCTATGAAAACTCAATCCTGGCAACCTCCTGAAAGAACTTTTTCTTCTCAACTTGCGCCTGTTGTTGACAACGTGGAAGTCTCCATCCCTGAAGCTAGCATCAGAAGCAAACTTAGCTGCTGAATCACTTCCAAGCTCACTAGAAGTTCCAATCTTTTTAATGGCTGACCATGGATCACAGATATCATTATCTGTATCATCACTACCCCACAAAGGTATAGTCTTTATTAATGGTGAGCCACTATAATCCTGAAAATGGGTCGCCAAAGTTGTGTGCTCCATTTCAAACAATCTCTTCAAAGACATGCTTCCAAGTTTCATCAAATCCAACAAGTTGCTGTTTCTGCGAGAAGAAGAGAACGAGGAACAAGAAGCAGCTGAAGTGGACAATGAAGAAGAAGAAGAAGACCAGTACAATGATTTCTGGTACTCTATGATCTGTCTTATCCTTTCCTTTTGAGCCTCTGTGTTGATGAATAAGTAGTTGTCTTCCTCATCCTTCTCTTCTGTTATCTCTGATGATGGCACCATGAATGGAAAGCTCTCTTTTTTTTAGCTTAAATTATGCAGAAAATCAATGGACACCGAACAGAACTTGAAATTCCAGACATGAACAAAGGGAAGTTTGAAACAATGGAGCATTCTTCAATAAACAAATTAATAAAAAGCCGGCTCTGAAGAACGTGTTGTTTTATCTTTTGTTTTGGGAAAACCTGGCCGTTTAGAACATGACAAACTGGAAAAAAGACAAAAAAAATAGAAAGACTAATTAGTAGGTAAACCCAATGTTTTATAAGTTGTTAAACGAAAAGATAAGAGATTTAAATAAAAACAAATAATAGAAAGACTAATTATTAGATAAATTCAATGTTTTAAAAATTGTATTGAAAGTTAAACTTATAAGATAAGAAGTATAAGATTTAAAAGGTATAATATCATTATAAAATCAATTAAAAATTAAATAAAATTAAAAATTTTGAAATATGATAAAAAAAATACACTTAATCATTAAATAATTTGAAATTTAATTTAAAAAGATAGTCTTAAATGAAATTAGTTTTTTATTGACAAAAATGGATTAATTTATAAAATTGGCCTCTTAATTAATAAACTAATCAGTTTTCGATAATAAATGTTATTAAAATAAATTGAATTAAAAAATTAAAATCAAACTAAAATGTCAACCAATTCAAGATTTTTATAGTTAAATCTACACAACCGATTATATTTTTTAATTATTGAGCTGAAAAAGAGTTTATAAGGAGTGGTAATAAATTGTGTTGAATTTTATCTCAACATTTGTCGGTCCAAAGTCAAATGAATGAACCTTTTTATACTCTGCGTGTCAGCAAAATTTTTACTACAGTTATTGTTATACCAACTAGAGTAACCTTAGGAGAGCAGTTGTAATGAGTAATACCAAAGACATATACTTTTTCTTTGGTAGGATATTACTAACTTAAAAAAAATACTTTTGATATTTTAAAATATTTAATAAATATTTACATTATTAAATTTTTTAAATGTCTGTTAAATTATTTTAACAAAATTTTAATTTTAATGCACGTGAGAATATATTTATATAGTTAGGTCATAATCAATTTGTTACTAATTTATTTCTTATCTTTTATAATTAAAAAAGAGCTGTCAAATTATTTTTAAATATTTTTATTTAATATCATTGGGTTAATTTTTGGTTGCTTTATAGTATGGTTAAATTAGGCAATTATGAAAACATTGTTAATCAATCATATAACAATCTCTTTTAAGAATGGCAAACGAGTTTGGTCCGGCCTGGCCCAAAGTCAACAGGTAAGGCTTGAGTTGATTAATGACAAAACAATGTCGTTTTACATTTTTTTTTTTAAGATAACAATTCGAACTAGGACAAAAGGGATAAGGCCACCTAAGCTCAGCCTGGTCCATTTTCATTCCTAATTTCTTTTAAAAGAATTTGTCGAGTAATTAACACAAGCTTATGTTATAAAATTTTTAATATCTTGAAACATTATTTAAGTAATTTAAAATAAAATCTTTTGAAAAATAAAAATTTGAAATAGAATTGAAGAAAGAAATTGACTGTTACGTAAAAATTTATTTATTTATTCTAATTTTAAAAACTTGTTAGCCTATAAAAATCAGTTGGTTAATTAATAAATCGATCAATTTTTAATAACAAAAGTTATTAAAATAATTCGAACTGAAAACTTAACTAATCTAAAATTTTGTGAGATCAAATCGATCGGACCACTTTAGTGTTTTAATCATTACTTAGAAGTTCCAATTTTTCAATATTAAAGATGATAATAGAACCACATTAAAGATTGAATTTATTTGATAGACACATCTCTAAATTCTCCTAAATTAATGTTGATAGATCACGGGATGACGACGATGATGATGCAGAAATGTCTTCCTATCATCACGTTTAGAATGTTTAAGACTTCTCCTACTGTATATAGTGCCTGTAAATCTCCAAGCTTTTACTTGCGAGGATAGGAAACTATTCTGCTCCATGAACGCTCTCATAATGAAAGTGAAGAAAATTTCTAAGAAGATGTTCAATTACAGACTACTTAGTCGAGCTGCGAATTCTCAACTATCATCAATCCTGATGTTTGCAGTTATATTCTTCATAATCTGCTCTGACACCCTTGTCTCCATTTTTCCTATGTACCCATCATCACAAACAAGCGAAGAGATCTTTGAATTATCGCAGGTTACTTCCAGGAAGCAGCAGATTGATGAAGTTGACAGGGAAGCTGTTGATCCTCTGATTCCTCCTTTTAACGCTACGAAAGGAGAAAGAATAGCTTGGTTCAGGAGGAAATCGCCAGAGCTTGAGATCCTGAACTCAACTGAGTTGAGCCAGAAATTCCATGGTCGAGTTCTGGAATTCTTCAACAAGTGCACTTTCCAGTTCTTCATGACATGGCTCTTACCAGCTGAGACATTTGGGAAAAGAGAATTCTTGGCCATGGATAGCTTATTCAAAGCTAACCCTCATGCATGCTTAATCATTGTGTCACGGTCTTTGGACTCCATTGAAGGGTACCAGATCCTGAAACCAGTACTTGATCGTGGCTTCCAGGTTCTGGCAGTCACACCTGACATACCCTTTCTTCTAAAGAACACACCAGCAAAAGCTTGGTTTGATGAGATCAAGAGTGGCAGAAGAGACCCTGGTTCGATTTCACTATCTGTAAATCTTTCCAAACTTCTCAGATTTGCAATACTATTCAAGTATGGAGGGATCTACTTAGATCCAGACTTCATTGTTTTAAAAGATTTCATGACTTTGAGAAATGCAATTGGGGCACAAAGTGCAGATCAAGTTACTAATCAATGGAGGAGAATAAATGATGCTGTAATGATGTTTGACATTAATCATCCTATTCTAGAAGATTTCATAAAAGAATTCGTCAAATCTTTTAATGGAAACAAATGGGGGCAAAATCAGCCTTACCTAATCTCTAGAGTCGTCGAGAGGGTCAGGATTAAACCCAGTTACAATGTCACGATCTTGCAACCTCAGGCATTTTATCCGGTTGATTGGATGAAGATTGACGGGCTCTTCAGGAAGCCAGCAAATACAGCAGAAAAAAAATGGACAGAAGAAACACTGCATGGCCTGACAGAAAGCTATGCATTACACCTTTGGAACAAGAAAACCAGGAACTTAACAATCCAAGCTGGAAGTGCAATGGACAGGTTAATCTTAGAGAACTGTGTGGTCTGCAAAAAGATTAAACCTTCTTAAAAATCTTGTTGTTCTGATAAACCAGAAAGTCTCTAGCTACCGGTTCAATTCTTATCTACCTCCCCTCTTTCTTGATTCTTCCACTAAACTTCTCTGTTTTTTTCTCTTTTAACTTCAATTCTTGTAGAAAAGATCATGATCTGATAATGAAATTCCAGTAAACAGCTACTACATTGCAGGGCCTCAAGATTGAGTTAAGAATAAGAACATAGGTGTAGTTGCTCAACCAGAGAAGAGTCACCCGTCGATTTCAATCTTGACAAGCTCACCACCGTCGAAACCATCCTTCTTAGGTGAAGAAGGAAGTAATAAAGCAAACACTTGCAAAAGAGAGGTAAATTGTGTATGACTTAAAAAAAATTTAGCAAGTTAATTTTAATTCGTATAAAGATAAGAGCATGTTAAAAATTAAAATAATAAGAGCACGTCAGACGATAGTAGATTGTTAAACAAAAGGAGCCTATTAGTATAAGTCTTGTTAAAACAATAAAAAAAAGGCGCTTGTTAAAATGAAAGGAACTATTAGTAAGTCAAAAACAGAAGAAACATATTATAAGTGAAGGAGCTTCTTGCTAAAATAATCACATACACAATATAATGTAGAAATATAAAAGATAAGGGAAGAGAGAAAAGAAGGACGTAATCGATTTATACTGATTTGGCTTACAACTCAAGCCTACGTCTAGTTCATAAGTATTAAACTTAAGTGTCTCACTATAAAAATCCGAGTATTAAATTTGACAAGCTTCTCCAAGCTTACAGGTACATATTTCTCAAGATTCTCCAACCTTTCACATTCGAAGTGTATAACAAGCTTCCAAAAGCTAATAAAAATAATAATAATTTCTCTTTTGATAGAGTGGTTTCACTTTCTAAGGCACAATAATAATGATATAATTCTCAAAAATATAGATGCTGCTCAAATGTTTTGATAGTTTGAATATGTTCATTGTTTCATAAGTGTTGTTGTTCTTCCTTAAATAACCAATTTCTTCAACTAACTATTACTTCACTTGCATCTTTGGTTAATTAGATGAATTTAAATCTGAATAACTTCAATATCATCTTTGTCAAAAATCTTTCAGTAATCACGGGTCTAATCTATGACCTCCATAATTTATAGGATCCTTTCGAATAAACCATTTCTAATAAGGTAAGTTTATAATGAAGATTCCTACAAGAAAGAAGATATATTTGTTATAATTTTATTTTCTTCTGACAATAAGACCGTTAATTATACAAGGAAATAAACCTAATTTAAAATTTGAAATAGTATACCATTATTATCAAAATCATTAATCATAATCTTTGAGATATCAGGAAAGACAAGTTTTGTCAAAGGGTCTCTTCCTTTCTTTATGTCTCGTGGCCTTGCCTGAAACATAACTTTTTTTTTTCCAAATCACGGCTTCATTACTGAGCATAAACTACAAAACCAGAAGAAAAACAAGAAAAAAAACCATAAATGTACATATGTTTCCAAATGAGTGATTGAATCGTTTTCCTTTCGCGGTCTTTTTGTCACCTCTGCCATGGTATGCTGCAGAGATTAAAAATCAAAACTCACAGAGACTGAGAGAATCACTTGAAAAAGCAAGTTGTTACCAAATGGGACCAATTGAGAGGAAGTGCAAGTGATAAATTACCATTCTTCTACCTTCTTCACTCAAGCAAACAAATTTCCACATTAGCGCTAAGCCATGCTTAATGAGTTTAATGCTCTATATCGCAATCATACCTGGACACTTGTTTCTCCACCTCCTAATGCCAACATTGTTGGATGTAAATGGGTTTTTTGTACAAAACGAAATTTTGATAGTACCCTTGAACGGCAAAAATCTCGTCTTGTTGTCAAAGGATATCACCAAACTCCTGGTCTTCACTACACTGACACTTTTAGTCATGTTATCAAACCCACAACTATTCGCCTCATCCTTACTATTGCCCTATCCAAAAATTGGCCTATTCATTAACTTGATGTTCACAATGCCTTTCTTAATGAGAATTTTCACAAACTAGTTTTCATGGCCCAACCCCCTGGCTTTATTGACCCTTATCGACCTTCTCATGTATGCCATTTTCACTTCCACCAAATCTAATATATCCTTATTTGTTCACTCCACCTCCTCCCATACCACATTCTTCCTAGTTTATGTTGATGGCGTCTTAATCACTAACTCCTCGCCATCTTTCCTCACAAATCTCATTACTAAGCTTAACTTTGCATTCTCTATCAAAGACCAAGGCTCTACCTTCATCCGTTTTTCAAAAATTTCGTGGCAAGCTCACTGTGGCTACCCACTGTGAATGTGAGGGGACTGATAAATATATGCAGATATATGCAAATCTTTATGCAATCCCACCAACACATATTTGATTTCCTTCTAGATGTATTTGATTTTATCTTGTATATCTCAATTGATTTTCATTATCTTTTTAGATGTCACAAACATATATAAAGACACTGTAAAGTTACTTCGGAAAACACAAGCAATACAATACAATTGCATTTGAATTGCTTTCTTTCTTCTATTCTTTCAAAGGCCAGTTTTAATTATGTGACAAATTTTGTGCTCAACAAGGCCACTTTGTTGTGGAGTATGAGGATACGAAATGCAATAAGAGATTCCATGTGTGGTTAGAAAGGTGGCAAAGGGACCTTTAATGAGTTCAAGAGTCTATCGTATTGAAAAGTTTTAATGGTGGATGAAAAAAGGTTTTTAGATGTAGTTTTGAAAATTTGGAATTGAGAAAGCGCTTGATTGTATAGCAATTGTATTTATACATGATTGTATTGTATTGTATTCCCTGAGTAACTTTACAGTGTATTTATACATGATTGTGATATCTAAAAAGATAATGAAAATCAATTGAGATATACAAGATAAAATGAAAAACATTTAAAAGGAAATCAAATCTGTGTTAGTGAGATTGCATAAACATTTGGATATATCTGCATATATTTATCAGCCCCCCCTTAAGTTCATGGTGGGTAGCTACATTAAGCTTGCCACGAAATTTTTGAAAAGTGGACGAAGGTAGAGCCTTAGTTATGATGTCAGCAATTTGATGACTTAAAGGAAGATGTTGAATTGATAATGCTTTGTAGGTAACCAAATCTCTGACAAAGTGAATATCAATTTCAATAAAATTTGTATGAGTATTAGTGATGGGATTGGCAGCAAGAAACGTGGTGCCAAGATTGTCACACCAAAGGGTCAGTGGGAGGTGAGAGAAGTCAATTTCCCCAAGAAGAGATTTAAGCCAACAAACTTCAACAGCAGCAAGAGCAATACTTCGATATTCGGCTTCAGTGCTGGATTTAGCAACAGTGAGTTATTTCTTGGCACTCCAAGAGATGAGATTTAGAATCAAGAAGATACAATAACCAGATGTAGATCGACGATCATCAGGACACCCTACCCAATCAGCATCACAATATGCATTAATAGAGATAGAGGTTGTGTGGATTAAGTGGATACCAGAAGAGGATGTGGAATGAAGGTATCGAAGTGTCCTTAATAGTAGTCCAGTGAATGTTGGTAGGACAATAGAGAAACTAAGAAACTTTATTAACTACAAATTGAATGTCAGCACGAGTAAGACAAAGGTATTGGAGGGCACCAACAGTGCTTCTATATTCAGAAGGATCAGAGAGGGGTGTACCATGATTTTTTGATAGAAGAAGGAGTAATAGGTGTGATGGGTGGTTTAGACTGAGCTAGACCTGTATAGAGAAGAAGATCTTTAGTATACTTAGTTTGGGTAAGGAGAAAGCCTGTAAATGTGGTAGTAGCTTCTATACTAAGAAAGTAATGAAGAGGACTAGGGTATTTGATAAAGAATGTAAAGTTAAGCTCAGTAATGAGATTTATGAGGAAAGATGGTGAGGAGCTACTGATTAAGATGTCATCAACATAAACTAGGAGGAATGTGGTATGGGAGGAGGTGGAGTGAACAAATAAGGATGTATCAGATTTGGTGGAAGTTAAATTGAGTTCAAGTAATTTTTGACTTAAGCGATTAAACTAGGCTTGTGGAGCTTGTTTTAGACTATAAAGGGCTTTGTGAAGATGGCATACATGAGAAGGTCGATGAGGGTCAATAAAGCCAGAAGGTTAGGCCATAAAAACTGTTTCGTGAAAACTCCCATTAAGAAAGGCATTATGAACATCAAGTTGACGAATGGACCAATTTTTGGATAGAGCAATGGTAAGGATGAGGCGAATGGTTATGGGTTTGATAACAGGACTAAAAGTGTCAGTGTAGTCAAGACCAGGAGTTAGGTGATATCCCTTGACAACAAGATGAGCTTTGTACCGATCTAGGGTACCATCAGAATTTCATTTTATTCGAAAAACCCATTTACATCCAACAATGTTGGCATTAGGAGATAGAGAAACAAGTGTCCATGTATGATTGCGATGTAGAGCATTAAACTCATCAAGCATGGCTTAGCACCAATGTGAAAATTTGTTTGCTTGAGTGAAGGAGGTAGGATCTGGTTCGTTTGAGATTTAAGTAAAAGTGAAATAGGTAACATAGTCAGAAAGGATTTGAGGAGCACGAGTGTTATCGCATGTGCGAGTGGTCATATAGTGTTGAGGTAGTAGAGATGGCATATTTGGGGCTGGTGGAGATGGTATGATTTCGAGATTATGAGTAACTGTAATAACAATGAGCTACAATATGGCCCCATTTTTAGCAAATTTGACATTAGATTAGGGGTTTATATGAGTGATTGGGCCTGGAGGAATGATAAGTGGGCTGAGGATTAATAGAGTAGGCTTGTATGTTGGTGTTATAAGGTGATGTGGGCTGAAAGGCAAGGGCCTACTTATTTGGGCCAAAGGAAAATGTTCTTAATGCCTTTCTTAATGGAATCTTCACAAACCATTCTTCTTCATGCCTCTCTACCCAAATCATTCTGGTCCAATGCTTTTTCTATAGCCACCTATCTCATTAATCTTTTTCCCACGCCTGTCCTCAATCAAAAGTCCCCTCATGAAGCTCTTTTCCTTACTCCACCTGATGTCTCTCACCTTCATGTGTTTGGGTATGCTTGTTTCCCTCTTCTTGGGTCCCAACGTATAGAAAAACTGTCTCCAAAGTCCTCGCAGTATGTCTTTGTTGGGTATTCTTTACAATACAAAGGTTATCGCTACTTTGAATATACCATCTCTAAAATTCACATCTCACGTCATGTTCGCTTTCTTGAAACTATTTTTCCTTTTACTACCTCCTCCCCACCCACATCCTCCACATCTTCCCCTTCTATCATTTCTCTTTCACTACCTGTACATCCTCTTCTCCACCACCCCCAACCATACCATCTCCATCACCCCCAAATATACCATCAAGTGATTGTCGATAATAGACAAACCCTTCCCATCTCCTCCACTGATAATGTCATTTTATCCACTACAACTCATCCTCTTCATCTAAACAATGTTTTAATTGTTCCTAATCTTACTGCTAATTTACTTTCTGTAGCTAAATTTGTCAACGATAACTCCTGCTTTATTGAATTTAACTCATTTGGTTACATTGTGAAGAATCTCAACACCAAGACACCACTATTTGCGAGGTCCATCTACAATAATCTTTATTCCATGGAGATACCACTTCGTTTTCAAAATACAATTGCTTTCTAAGCTGCTTCCATTTCACTCAATTTGTGGCCTCAACGTCTAGGTCACCCTTGCTCCGCCATACTTTCCAGACTATCTCTCCCTTTCAAATTATCCTCAAGTGTACTTAATAATTGTTTTTCCTGTTTACAAGGAAAAAGCACTCGTCTTCCTTTTCAATTATCATTTTGTGTTTCTATTATACCTTTACAACTTATTCATTGTGATATATGGGGTCCCTCTCCATCTCTTTCATTTTCTGGTTTCCGATCTTTTCACTGATGATTGTCGATATACATCTGATTATTGTATCTTCTTGGGTCCAAATCTCATCTCCTGGAGTGCCAAGAAACAACCCACTGTTGCTAGATCCAGCATTGAAGTTGAATATCAAAGTATTGCTCTTGCTGCTGCTAAAGTTCGTTAGCTTAAATCTCTTCTTAGAGAAATTGGCTTCTCTCACCTCCCACCGACCCTTTGGTGTGACAATCTTGTCACCATGTTTCTTACTACCAATCCCATCACTAATACTTGTACAAAGCATATTGAAATTGATATTCACTTCGTCAAATATTTGGTTACTAACAAAGCATTATCAATTCAACATCTTCCTTTAAGTCATCAAATTGCTAACATCATGACCAAGGCTATACCTTCATTAACTTTTCAAAAATTTCATGGCAAGCTCACTATGACTACCCACTGTGAACTTGAAAGGGGCTGATGAATATGCAGATATGTGCGAATATCTATGCAATCCCACCAGCATAGATTTGATTTTCTTTTAAATATATTTGATTTTATCTTGTGTATCTCAATTGATTTTCATTATCTTTTTAGATATTATAAACATGTATAAATACACTGTAAAGTTACTTAGAAAAACACAAGCAATACAATACAATTGCATTTTAATTGCTTTCTTTCTTCTATTCTTTCAAGAAGAGAGTGAGACACCCAGAACTTGGGATTAAGAAGAAGATAAGTGAGGGCATTTGATCAACATAAACGACACCATGATCAAGTTTCAGGATTTATCAGGATAAGGTTGGTCTTAAGAGAGTTGTACGTTATGTTTGGCTCTAGTTTTGGTCTATGCATGATTAGAAGGCAATTCGTCGAACAAGTGGTAATCATACAACAAGGCAATTATTTCAGTTAGTCCAGTTCGGTTTACATGTCAACTTTCTACGTTCAATTTTTAGTACGATTGATAATTATAGTTAATTATATCCAAGAAGATGTTGTTTTAATATAAGTTTAAGTATGATAAAGGGTCGAGTCTAAACCATGTAGTTTGGGCATCGTACAACCCGGATCAAACCCAAGCCTAAGTCCAAATAGACTAGGATGACAACGAGCCAGTTCACGAGTTAGCTTTGTCAATTTTTTAAATAATTTTCTTAAAATTAAAAGTGTAAATCATTTTGTTTCAATTGAGTCTAAGTTTAAATTGCCCAGATCTAGCCTACCTGAGACTCAACTCTTCTAAACAAAACGATTTAATTTTAGTTAAAAGAATTGGACTTCGGATCGCTCTGGGCCTGGCCTATAGACATATACTAGCCCATTAAAAACATCATAATCTAGGCTTATAGGTCGGCTCATTGTCATTGTTAAAATAGACCGCCCAAAATAACATGATATTTTTATTTTTCAGACTTCAAATTTTAACTTTGATTCAATGTCTATTTTTTAAAATTTACACACAAATTAGATTATCAACTAAAATTATAGTTATTAATTTTAAAATTTTTATGTATAATTAGGAATAACAATTTGTCTGACTAGAATCGAATTTTAGGCCAAACTAAATTTTTAAAAAATTTTGAGTTTTAAGTTCGAACTATTTGAATCCGGTCTTATCCAAAATTAGAATGTTTCAAATAAAACAAACTCATTTTAAATAAATTGATATCATTTTCAAATTTTAAAATTAAAAACTAATCAAACTTAATCTAATCCGATCAGTTTTCAAATCGCAGACTGTGACCTTCGAGCCCAATCAGAGCTTGCCCTAACTCTTATGTGCGACGGCTAATTGACTGCATGTACAAAAGTGTGACGGCAATTAAAGTGTTCCAAGAGATGTTATTACTAACGATGAGAAAAAAACTTAATCGGTTTGGTTAATTTAATTATAAAATTTTTAAGAAATTATTTTTATTTTTATTTTTTATTTTGATTTATTTTAATAAATTTGTTGTTAAAATTAATCAATTTATTATTTAATAGATTGATTTTATTAAATTAATAAATTTTATAAATTAAAATAAACTAATTAATTTTAATCTAATAATTTTTTAATTAAATTTTAAATTATTTAATAAATAATGTAATATTAAAATCTTTAAATATCTACCCTGAATATTACAACATAAAAGTCGGCGAATGAGTTCAGATGGGGAAGCTGTGGGAGGAGAATCTTTAGGAGTAAATACTGGCACGTGACAATGAACATACAACTCATGTGAATGTTGAAGGTCTGGCCCACGGCCCACTACTTACTTATACTATAATCCATTAAAACCACGTCCACATACATACACTTTAAGACCAACCCACGTTATTTTATTTTATAATAAAATAAAATAAAAGACCCAGAACGTTTTTTTTTAATATTATCATCTAATAATAACATGCAACACTCAATATAAATGTAAAATAGTATACAATATATATTGTGTATATATATTTAAGGATTTATTTTTTAATCACCAAAATAAATTTAATTTCGCTAATATTAGAATTAGTAAATCGGGTTACACCCGAGTTAAAGTTAATGGACTAAAATCGAACTGATTCGATAAAAAAAAGTTATTTTAATATAATTGACAAAAATGACCTTATTTTTCTTTACACAATTGTAATTTCTTTTGAAAATTTTATATATTTTGTAACTTACAAATTATAACAAACGTCGGATTTTTCAATTATACTAAAATAATACTTTCAAGTTAATTCGAGTATATTTAAATTAAATTCAACCCTCAAGTTTAAAAGGTTGAACTAGAGATCTAACTCAACTCGATCTATAATATGAATTATAAGAGCATTATTAAAAAATAACGAACCTTAATTTTGCGTTGAAAAAGAAATTTTATGAATCTAAATTAAGAATGAAGATGGTAAGTATGGAGTAAAGATATTATATAAATGTGTGTATATATTATGATTCAAACACACTATTTTATCTAATTTTAAAGAAAAAAAAATCCATAACACATGCACTTGTGTGGGGAAATATTGATACCTCCCCATGTATGATACAAAAAGTTGGAAGTGCAGCTGAGATCAGTGATGAGGGTATGACGCCGGAGATGCCGCCGTCAACGGCGGCGGCGGCGTCTTGCATTGGTAGCACTTGGCGAATAGGCCAAAAGTGTCCACTTGCCTCACAAAATTGGTCACACTAGCCCAGCCTCCGAACCCGAATCCGACCAGCAAAACCCACACTACCACAAACGAGTTCAAGGCATACATTGCAGTCCAGCTTGGTAAGAAGAATGGAGGCTTTTCCGCAGCATTCTGCACAAAACACACTGTTTCAGACTGAACACAGACTTAAACTAAACTCGAACTCAACTTAAACCTACCTAAACCTGAACCTAACCAATAATGAAAAGTAAAGGTTGGACATGGAATTGACTAGCAAATGGCAATTATGTCATGTAGCTTGGACTATTTGGAAGGAAGTGAGTCAAATCTAAGCCAGCTCATTTCAACATATAGTACAATGCCTTCAACTGTAGCATATAACTAAATGAAAGTGACAGACCAACCATCTCTATTCTTCTCCTAATATGTCCAAATCCAACCCTTAAATGCTCTTTTGTACACTTCCTCCACCATCTCCGCCGACGTCCCGTCCACTCGAAACGCAGTGCACGTAATAATTCAAAAACCGAAACAAGCTAAACTATTTTACCTGTCTAGCGGAAGCTTTTCTGTAGGTGAGCATATGAGCTAAAGCTGGAATGATGTATACGGTGAAGCTAACTAAAAGAGCCCCGACTGCTGAGTTGATAGGACCAAAAAATGGGAAGATTATAGCTAGAAACCATATCGGAATCACCACCGGAAGTCTTGCGAGTGCTCGGAGGCATATGCTCTTCGTGTCGTGCATACCGATCACCTTCTCCCACACAAAGTACAGAGGAGTACAGGCAAACCCGAATGTTATGAACTGTAACAGCATCAAACTATTGTAAGATTGTTATTTTTTATAAAACAAAAGATATAAATCTGTAGTGTAATTTAATAAATTTAAAAACTCTTAAATTTTAATATTTTTAAAACAATTCTAATTAATAATTTGTTAAAAATATATTTCAAATTTTAGTTAAAAAGATATAAATATACACGGGATAAATATTATATATAAACTAATCAAATGTTTCCAATATAATAATTTAACTCAATTCTTAAATTAGACCGGAACTAATTTTTAGTAATCTAAGTTAGTTCTTAAACATGATATTAAGTAATCAAACATAAAGTCAACGGAGCTAGTATACAAGAATCCATGTTTACGAGGATCTAGAGAAAGTCATCTAGAGAAAGTCATCGATATATGCAGCCTTCTTCTTGTATTTTTTATAAAGAAGTTATTTACGTGGATATTAACTAATTAAACATAATTTAAATTAATAGTTAAAATAATTATAATAAATGATTAACTTAAAACAAATTAATTAATTTAATTCGAATTTAAAAATAGAGCTAATCAGTATTTAATTAGTATACGAAATTAAAGAGAAAATTTAAAAAAGAAATTTTACTAATTCTAAAAATTAAATAGTTATTTTTAAAAATTAAAATTCATATACTTCTATATCTTTAACCTTAATATAGTATTATTGACTTTGAAGAAACTGAAAAAGGGTTGTGAAATTTGTGAACCTGGTGAATAAGCATGAGGATGACGGCGGCGTCCCGGAAACGGGATTTGGGGAGGAGGGAGAAGGCGTTGGAATGGTTTAGTAGCTGGTCGCCGAAGGCCCAGTAAACGGCGGAGGCTGACGGAATTGTTAGTGTGAAGACGTAGAGTGTGGCTAATAAGTAAATGTACTTGAACTTCTGGGGCTTCCACATAGCATGCATGATTTCCCTGTAAACAATTTTTTTTATAATAATCACAGGTTAGTGAGTAGTCACAGATCATAGTGAATTTTCCGAGAAAATGGGGAACAAAAAATCATGATCTGAATGATTTTGTCTCCGGCAAAAGCTGCAAACCGAACCTGCGTAGAAACCGGTGACGGAAACAAAGAAGATAAAGGTTAAAAAAACAGAGTAATACAAAAAGCTTACACTGTCACAGCGTGCCCACCAAAGGTGTAGAGTATGTTGGTGGCTCCGGTGAAGTAAAGCACCAACTTTGTTGCACCACTGTGTTTCACTCCTCCGACCTACGAAAAACAGGGGGAAAAAAAGGTCAAAATCCGTAAGAACTTCACATGGGCAATACAACAAATACGCAATAAGCATTTTAGATTTCTGGTTTTTACACCATTTATTTACCTGGCCGTGAACAAGAGCTGCTATGGTTAGGTACCAGGCAGTGTAAGTGGTCATTCCAAGGCCAAGGAAGGACCAAATACGGTAGTTATGAAAAGAGGGTATGAACACTGTAGTAGCACAGCAAGCTCCAAAAATGTATGTCCATGTCCTCTTGTCCAATCTGTCGTTGATGTAGTAAATATTACTGTTTCAGATCAAGAAACCAACAAGGAGGAGTTAAGAAAATCGAATTAAACCAAGATAAGATTGTGATGATTGAACAAAGGTTATGAACGAATCGTCTTGCCTCGCACAAGCTATCAGCTGAATGACAGATCCAAAGAGTAGGAAAGTACAGTTGAAGGCGAGTCCTGCAGCTTTCCAGTATGGACCCAGTAAACCATCAAGCACTTCAAACCACTGTAATACAAAAGAAACGTAAGCCCTTCTTTTGTTTTCTTGTTCCAAGATTTGAGGTGATGGTTTTTTAGAAGAAGAAACACCGTTGTACCTGTATAACATGATTCTTGAAGCTGACATCCTCTCTTTCTTTCCTGCTTCTGTACTCGATGTAAAGCACACTAATGAGGTAAGCTGTCCAGCTTCCTATTATCCCATAAAATACCTGAAGCAAAATGCCTGAGAGCATTCCCATCTGTGAGAAGGAATAAGGCAGTGTCAGGAGTACCTGAGCCACCTGCAAGTAACCAGGAAAAAATGATTTCAGGGAAAGGAAATCGGGAATTTTGGGTATGTTTTCTTGTTAAAGAATTGGATTTTGTGAGATGGGCTTTTGTGTTGGTTACTTGATTCGAAGCACAACTGAACCAAGCGTCCCAGACAGAGCCTCCATGCCAGAGAAGGCTCTTGACGCTAAACATGGAGTGTTGTTGTCCTTCTTCTTCTTCGTCTTTACCTGCCTGGTCAGGTTCAATATTAAAGTTGGACACTATGGCTTCTTCTGCTTGCTTCTGAGGCAACATTGTCTTCGATTTTCTCTAACAAGCCAAAGTTTAAATCCTGGTAGATCTGAAACATATAAAAGACAGAGTAATGAGACCAAAAAAAAGAAAAGCCATAATCAAAACTCAACCCCAGAAAACGAAAGACCCTACCCAGATCAAGATAAATCACAAATTCCTTTCCAAACTTCAAGAGATAACATATAACACAACTCTCACACTAATCCAAAAAGAAGAAGGTGAAAACGAAAAAGGCTAGAGCTTTAACATGTTTTCACGAACCAGATTGAAAAGAAGAACAGCCCACAACAGCAAAACCCACTTTGAAGCTAACCTTGTAATGAGAAGTCTCTTTCGGACAAAAGATTGAAGAAACCAGAAACAGATCCTGATCAGTTTCAAGCTTGTCCTTTACCTAACTAGAAGACTCAGCAGGTGTAGAATACAAGCTTTATACGATACAGAATTATGGCAGAGAAAGCCTTAAATGCATGGAAATAATTGCAGAATATAAAATCCACAGGCTACGGTTCTCTCTTCAATAAAAGCTCGATTTAATGCGCCACCAATCTGCAGAGACAAAACCCCAAAAACGGCGAGACCTCAGAAACAGGAGTAGAAAAAAAAAATCCTTTTCGCTTATTGAACCAACAATATCAACTATGTGCACCTACTTTTGCTACACAGTGACCTTGCTCTGTTTATATTGGTTTCTTGGGGTCTTTTCGTTCTGGTCTTTGTTTCACTCCCACTGTTTAAAAGTTTCATGAAGGACAAAAGAGCGAAAGAGACGAAACTCAAATTCCCTGTACTTTCCACTTCCGATGTTTGGTTTCTGAGAAATTAGTGAATTTTCAGATGCAAGAAACAGAGACTCTGTTCTCATCACTAAGAGGGACCGAGCTACCTCTGGACCTTCCTTTTATAGCCCGGGAACAGGAAAACCGTTTCAATGGCTAAATCCTTTTTTTTTTAATCTCCTTAAAATGAATTTCAATAATGGCTCTTTATTGGGTGACAATTAAAACTTCAGAATTTACAACCAAATCACTATATATATGGTAAATTTTAAAAAACAAATAATAATTTACTAATTATAAGTATTAAATAAATTATTTAACAAATCAAACCATTAATAAAGAGATTTTTTAGTTTTTTTATCAAATTATTTAGTATACTACTTATTTTTAAAAAGTGTAGTAGTTCGTAACAGTCTCTTTATTCCTTGTTTACAAGCATAGACGGAGCCATATAGGGCCCAGTGGAGCATTGGGCCTCTCAAAATATTAAAAAATCAAAATTTTTTAATTTTTAATATATATATTTATATATAAGAGTGAAGTTATTTGGAAGTTAGTGGTGTATTGGGCCCCCAAAATTTAAAAAAAATTAGATATTTGGACCCTACTATTTTAAATTTCTGACTCCGTCACTGTTTACAAGGAAAAAGAACTAAAAGAAACTATCACTCAACTCATATCATCCTACAAACATAGGGTTTTATGGTAAAGAGCTCCATTCATGTCATGGTGTAATACTTTCTTAACGTTCGTTTGAGGCTCCTGAAAGATATGCAAACCCGATCCTGCTAAAGAGGTTGGGGCAGTCAGTCTATCTGTACACTGGTTCCCTTCTTAGATACCTATCACTAAAAGATTAATGTCAGACATACCGCTAATAGAAGAGAAGAGAATGTTAATAACTTCTAATAAGTCCACTTCGACTATCATGCGATATCCCCACTCCCACACCAGCATAAGTCTAGAATGTACTTCCAGAGTTCGGCAGCTAGAGGATCGCCTACTCCTATATTTTGTAGGAAACCTACAAACTAGTGACCTTGGCAAGTCTTAATTACATCGTTGGCTGAAGCAATGTTGGATCTCGTTTTCACCGCTCTATCCGTATTAATCTTGACCCATCTCTTCATGGGTTTGATCCAACCTACTAGTGTACCTAACAGTAAACCTTGTACTTGAAATACTCGATTTTTCATCTCGCTGGCCCGTATGATCCAATCAACATAAGCCATGATAATTTTAGTTTCATCTACTAGCCAGATAAAACTCGGCTCAAAAATGCTGTTGTTTCTCCATTTCTATAAAAACGAACAAGCGACGTCAAAAATAGTAGCTCACACTACCTGATTCAGTTGTACGTGATGTCTAAGGTTGGAACTAAGCTAGGTCCCCTCATCATGTTGGAAAAAATCCCTATCTACCATTGCTTGGGGAAATTTATGCCAGAAGAATTTTACGCGAGGACAATCTTGTATAGCGTGTAAAATCGAATCCTCCTATCTACAGGAAGTACAACCATTCTCCATTGTTAGATGGCAGGTCACACGCTGCTGGTTGGTTAGTAATTTCCACTTTGTCAACCACCAACGAAAATAACTAATTTGAAAATAATAAATAAATAATAAATACTAAAAAGAAATAAATGAATGCTTAATAAATACAGTATTGGTATTAATAAAGAAATGATTAGCATAATCCCTATTTTATATTTTATATTTATATTTTCTTATATTTATAATTAAATAATAATAATTTACGATTCATTCATTAGTGTTAAGATAATTACGAGATACTAAAACTTCAGTTTATTTAACTTTTATTTATTAAAATTGCACATTTTATTTAATGTAGATAAATCCAACTTATGTGATAATTCAAGTAAGGTTATTTACATAAAAATAGTGAATCATAATATAATAAATTAAAATATTTATTATTTAATTAATTTTTGCACTTATCATTAATATTGTAAAAATGAATAAAAAATTATATACTAAATTATCAATATTACATATCATATATCCCATCCCTCTCTTTCGCTCCCCCTCCCTTCACGTGGATCATGAATCTTCTCAATTTCTACTTTCAACGAGATTCCTATTAGATGTAATTGTTGTTGTTGTAACTATTTTACGTGAGATAAAATTTTATTTTTACTTATAAGTTTTTATTTAGCTGGGGAGAATTATGATGATAACTATATATTAATAACTTAAATATCAAATTTTGGTAGAGAGTTTTAGATAACATGCCTCAATTTGATATTACTTTTTGTGCATTTTAATTAATTTTAATTCCTTTTTTCCTTTATAAAAAGGTACATATGAAGTTTTTAGTTTTTAAACTATCTAGCAAAACATTTAGGCTATGTTTGACAAACAGCAGATTGTATTAACTATTAGCTGATTCTATCAACGGTTAGTTGATATCTGATTCTATCAACTGACCTGAATAGCAGATAAT
Source organism: Erythroxylum areolatum (assembly GCA_024520975.1). Lineage (NCBI taxonomy): Eukaryota > Viridiplantae > Streptophyta > Magnoliopsida > Malpighiales > Erythroxylaceae > Erythroxylum > Erythroxylum areolatum. The sequence goes on along the minus strand of JANIJH010000004.1, from coordinate 62,742,866 downwards.
ATCAGCTGTTTATTAAAGATATTTGATAAAATTAGCTGTTTAGCATTAGCTGTTGATGTGTAAAATAACTTATGAGGGTATGATTTAAAAAAATTATAAGAGCATGAATATTATATTTCTAATATTTCGTTTAATATTCTTATAAGAATTTAGATATTTAATTTTATAAAAAGTAAGTTTATAACTTTAATATAATAATAATAATAATAATAATCGAGATGAGGATAATAATATAATAACAAAAAGTAAGCTATGGGAGGAGGTAATCGAGAAGAGGATCCGGAGGGTTGCTTCTGTATCGATCAACCAATTCGGATTTATGCCTGGTAGGTCTACAACAGAAGCGATACATCTACTCCGTAGACTTATGGAATGCTACAGGGAACGAAAACGCGATTTGCATATAATTTTTATTGACTTAGAGAAGACGTATGATAGGGTCCCTAGAGACCTATTATGGAGATGTTTGGAAGCTAAGGGTATTCCTATCACCTATATTAAAGTAATTAGGGATATGTATGAAGGTGCACTAACTAGTGTTAGGACGGTAGGTAGGGACACGGAAGCGTTCTCTATTAGTGTGGGTCTCCACCAAGGATCGGCGTTAAGTCATTTGTTGTTCACTTTAGTGTTAGATGAGATTATCAAACATATTCAAGGTGAGGTACTTCGGTGTATGTTATTTGCGGACGATATTGTCTTAGTGGATGAGACCAAGGAAGGAGTCAATGTCAAGCTAGACTGCTGGAGAGATGCGTTAGAATCGAAAGATTTTAAGATGAGCAGGTCTAAGACAGAGTATTTAGAATGTAACTTTTCAGGAAACCAAGTGGAGCATGAGGTGGCAGTTGCA
>JANIJH010000004.1:62710900-62734211 GCA_024520975.1 Erythroxylum areolatum | reverse complement strand
TATGTATGAATTGATAACACTTGCTGCATTTCTTTTGAACTGTTATGGCATGAAGCCCCGGGTTTTGGGGTGTTTAACTCGAATGATCATACGTATAGAGATTTGTGAATGTAAATGCATGTGCAAGTCGATTCGTATGGATGTTGGGATCGGGTCCGACGTTTTGGGCCGCTCGACCCGGACGCAGCCGAGGGGCCACCTCAGGAGTCGGTTTCCGGGGCCCGGGCCCAACACTTATCAACCCAAATCTAATTTTTTAATTTTAGGTCAAATCGGACCGAACTAAATTTGTTAACAATTACTTGATTTAACATATCAAAATAACCAATTGGTGTAAGAGAATCAATCACTTGAACATTAAAAGGGAAATATCTTGGGCATATAGTTCTTAGAAATGCTTGCAATCTCTTATGTTATCACACAAAATAGTTTTGCAATTATTCTTAAATTGGAATTCAAAAAGGTCTATGAAACTTTTTATAAAAAAAGCTTGTGGAGTAGTCATGATGAAGATACTGATCGAATTTATTAGTGCACAAACAAGAATGACAATGATTAGAGATGAAAAATAAAAAAAGTCAATATTTGGAGACAGATTTGTTGTTCCTGAATTGGTTTACCTATTGTGCTTTTAAGATCTTAGCTATTCAACTTATTATTCAGACACAGTGGATACAGCAATTCGGAAGTAGCAAATATGCTTCCTAATAGTTGCGAGTTTCCTATAACATATCTCACCATAAAGTCATACATCCCAAGACTCTCTTCACAAACCACCTTGAAAGATCCATTCCATTCACCAAATTTCTAATCAAATGACCTAGGACAGGATCATGCTTATTTAATCGTGAAAACCTTAAATCAGTTAACATTTTGATCAATTTTTAATTTTATGATTCGATTTATCTTAATAATTTTTATTATTAAAAATGGGCCAATCTATTAATTAATCAATCGGTTTTGTAAAGTAATCAATTTTTATAAATTAAAATTAATTAATTAATTTTTATTTAATATTCTCCTTTTTTAATTAAACATCAAATTATTCGATAAATAAAAACAATTTTCTTTATTCATATTTTAAATTTTTTAATTTAATTTAATTTATAACCAATTTTAAGATAATTTATTAAACATTTAAATCAGTCTTAGTGGTTTTTTTATTTAATGATGAAAGTTACTTCCAGATAATATTTATTGCAGACAGTTCATCATTACTAAGGCGTGTGATAAGCAATAAATTATCATCCAAAAAGGTCAGCTGAGCATATAACTCAAATCGAACTAAAAGGTTTCACAAAGAAGGGATCCTATGCAATGTTCAATATTCTAACGAATATGATTTGTTAATTTGTTACCATTTTTTTTATTTTTCACTAATTTAAAATAAATTTAAAATTAAATCTGATTCACCCTAAACTATTAAATACTGTAAATAATTTTTATTTAATAATAATTTTATTAATAATTTCTCATAATAAAAATTATTTGTTTGTGACTGTAAGTTCACATATTTAAATAATGGAAGCAATCTCTTTAAAAAAATAATAAAGAGAAGTTTGCATACATCAAGTAATTAATAATCCTCCCCGACTCTCGCACAGCCATCCCTCCCTCAACCTTTACGGGAGTTTTGTGCACGGAATACTTTAACTTTTGACTTTTAATAATAATTACTAATAGCTACTAAATAAATTACCATGTAATTGATCTCATAAGTTCATTATGATTGTGTTAAAGATAAAATTAAAAGGGTAATTAAAAACAAAAAATTAATGTTATTTTTAGCAAACCATATTATAAGTATTTTTAAAAAATAACGAGTAAGTCTTTTTCTTTATTATAAAGAAAGAACTTTGTTAAGACCACCTACGACGGCGGCGCCTACGATCCTCTCACCGGCCAGTGACGATATTGACCGTGCAACACCGACAAAATTTAATTTCCATTGCAGCATCTCTAAGCAACGGTTTCTTTTATACCCTACGTTATTATTTTTGGGATGGCAATGGTATGCCCATCATCTACGTTCAGGTGTTTTTAATGAACCAGTTTATGAGTTAGGTTTAGAACTGAATTAACTTGAAATTCAATTTTTTTAAATTAAACGGTATCGTTTTATTTAAAAAAATTAAATCTTAAACCAATTTAAAATTAGGCAATCTAAATTTAAACTTAATTATTAAAAAATATTATTTTATATTTTTAATTTTTTAAAAATTAAAAATATAAAATAATAAAATGGCCCGTTATCATCCCTAAGTATTTTTTCGATGCCATCTTGTTAAAAATTTTCAATTCTAGGTATAATTTAAAATTGTATTTTACTTTTAACTTTGGCCTATTCCTCCAACTTTGATTATTTAATCAGTTTCAATAAGTTTAGAGTTTAATACAACAATTTATGATAATTCTTTAGTTAAATTTATTTCACCTTGATTTGATACATTGATAATATCTCATTTAACTTTTAAAAATTATCAATAAATTCCTTATAATTTTGATTTTATAAAACATGTATTCTAATTGTTAACTTTTGTTACAAACTCTAATTTCGAACTTTAAAACACGTCGTATAGTATAAACTATAAATGGCATCAATTTTTATAAGATCGATGTCATTTTAGAAACTATATTTAGAACATTTAATGTAAGTTGACGGTAAAAAAATGAGTGTTATAAAACTAAAACTATATAAATGTTATTAGTAATTTTTAAAATTCAAAGAATATAGCAATAATATATCAAATCACGTATACTTAAGGATTAATTATAAAAAATATCAAACTATGCTAAATTGTACAATTATAACCTAAACTTTAAAAAATGATAATAAAATTTTTAATTTTTTAATTTTTTCAATTATAACTCGTCGTTAACTTCTCTATTAAGTTTATTAACATAATTTACCTCGTGTCCAAAAACCATAAAAACAAAGGAGGTAATTAAGAGCAAACTGAATAAAAAGAGTGATATTTAAGTCATTTTTGAAAACATCATTTCATTAATTATTGCTAATGTATATCAATAATAAGAGTTTTTGGATACATAACAAATTGTCTCAGCAAACTTATTGAAAAAATTAATGTCAAGTCAAAATTATAAAAAATAAAAAATTTAACATTTATAATCACTTTTTAAAATTTAAACAATAATTACGCATTTAAACAAAATTCAATGTCTTGTTATCATCATTTATGCAGCTCATGGGGCTTCATAAAGCTTGAGGCTTTTCTTTACATCATTTTGGATAAGATAGAAGCCCAAGATTTGATGAAAGTGAGAGTTGATTGCCATTTTAGTGAATGCTGCTTGACAAATTAATTTCGACCCAATTTAATTAATCACAAAATTAACGAGTTAAATTTAAATTAAATTATATATTAAATTTTGAGCCAACTCCCAAAACATAATTGTTAAGAAAATGAAATTAAAATACAATTATTTTAAAGTCCGTAGAAAGGGTTCAAGTCTAACTTCAATTACTTCTTTAAAATAGTAGTGGCAATTAGGCCCGGCTCGTCTTAGCCTAAAGTTAACAGATCAAGCTCGAACTGAGTAGGCCTCCATGCCGCTAATTGCATTACAAGTGACAGCTCATGTGAGTGGCCTAAACAAGTTATATCACCTCCTCACTCATCTACTTTCCTCTTCCTCCCAAGAATTGCAGCTCTGTGTAATCTAGGTCCACCCATACGCCATTTCTTAAACGACATCATAGAAGATTGAGCTGCCTCATACACTGCATTATTGCACAAACATATTATAGGTGTCACTCCATAAACGTTGGACAAGAGAAATTTTGTTCTATTTTGATGATGATGATGATGATACTTATGCTTCAACAAGGAGAGAAATCTCACAGTTGGTTTCTTCTTTTGTTAAACGACTCAAGAATTTTGATGCAGCCGTGAATGCTACAGTGTGTGCCTTGTGGAGGACTTCCTTGTACCGCAATCCGAATGCATATGCAAGTAAAAATCCAATTGTTTTATCACACCTGTTCATGGAATGGAAACAATTAATCAAGAGTAGGAAGAAAATGGGATGGATAAACAAAGTGATACTTAAAGAGTATTACTGTCCCCATTCATTGTTATTTCACCATCATGAAAATGGGAAATATTACATAAACAGATTAGAAAATATATCCAATGCAAACAGAATTCATTAGGTTACTTATTCTTCTCATGGAATGAATCATAAGTATAACAACGAATAGATAGGAATGAGAATGACTTACAGTGGTGCTAGCTTGCATCCAAATTTATAGAAGTATAAACAACGAGATCTCAAATCTACACATGCAGCATCGGCCTGGATTTCTAGCCGTGTTCTGGAAGTAGTAGCAATTGGCATAAGAAAGAATAACAAAAAGATGATGAATTCACAGACAACGTGAACCCCCATTAAGAATTAAATGAGAAGGAACGACAATGAAGGAGCTTCTGCTTCAGTACAGTATTCTTGATTACGTCCTGTACTGACAAACTATGACCGTAAAAAGGTCGTTCCAATAAATATCATCCTTACAAGCACAAGGTTAGTCAAATGCAAATGTTTAAAGGTGTTTTACTAGAGGGAGTGGGATGAATTACTTCTGATTGAAACAAGCAGGAGCACTAATTGATACTGCTTGCCTCAAGTGCAACTCGTGGGCAAGCCAGAAAGGAAGCTCTAGTTTTGAACCTTGAGCTATCTGAAACAAACATTGACAGGGTACTTTTTAGCATATCAAATAAGACTACTAGCTAAGGCACTAGCAAATTCAAACTTACATAGCTCTTCTCAATGCTTTCGTCGACTTTTACACCATTTACAGCCTTATGGAAGACAAGGGGAACAAACTATTTGAGAAGAAAAAAGCAAAACTAAGAATCGCAACATAACCAACAATGCCTTTTGGAAATGGACGTGGGACAAGATAGAGTTTTCACCTCTTCCTCGACAAGAATGTCATCAATGTCGTAATAATTGGCCATACTCTCTGTTTCTAACTCTATTTGAGATCTGCAAGACAGCACTTATTTTTCATTCATGTCCAGATCCCCCAAACGTAAAAGTATATTTCGATAAGGAGAATCGTGCAAACACAAAAAAAAAGACAAACCAGTTAAATATAAGGACATTCCAGTTTCCATTAAACAACCACTTAAAACAAAACCAAAAGTCTTGAACATAGGAACCTCAAACTAAAGATACTTGACCATCAAACATACTCAACTTCCAACCTATGCAAGGCAAAGTCATTGTTGTCATCAAGAACACTATCACAGAATCATGAAAGACCCAAACCAACACCGCAGCCCTATCTATAATATAGACTTTAGTACTAACAAGAATTGTAATTTACAGTAAACAGTAACATCAAACACAGTAACGAGGTTTTCTCAGAGCCTCCAATCTCAATATTTTTGTGTAAGGAAGGAACAGAAACAAGGGATCATTTGTTGTTTCTCTGCACTTTTTCCAACGATATTTGGAATAAGATCAGAGATTTTTTCTCATGGCATTAGGCCTTAATTCTCTCATAGAGATAGTCAAGAGCCTAGCTGAAGCACCAATTTCCACTTCACTCTGGAAGAGGAAGGTGTTGTCTCTAGCCATGTTAGCACAAGAGATATGGAAAGAGAGAAATCAGCGAAAGTTCCAAAACAAGGAACTACCCAAGGAGGTAGTGCTACAAACAATTATACAGTTGGTAAGGGAGCAGTTCTTATGTTGGGAAATAGAATATGGTTAAATGAGAAGATGATTTAAATTTTGGCTCTTACCTCCTCTCAAGTTTCTAAAACCACATTATTGGTCATCTCAACTAAAAGGATTAATCACTTTGCATTCAACTAAAAGGATTAGTCACAATAACACTGCTAAGCGAATGTATAAAACTAGTTAAATAGTGCATCAGTCAATGTTTCTCCGATATTCAACATATATAATATTCAACATATATACAATATATCTTTTGAAAGAAGCAAACTGAAGTATTAAACTTAACTTTCAATAACTGTGGAATTAGTTTGATAACTTTATATCATTGCATAGAGGATTTTACAAAGTAAATAAACTAAAATTTGTGGCCTAAGAAAGTACCTTTTTGGAAAGTAAAAAGAAAAAAAGTTAGCTTCGAGTAAGCTTTAGATTGGTTCGGTACAGCTAAAGTTGCCATTTGGGGAAACAAATCAAAAGCTTTCGATAAAAACTCCGCACACTGACCTCAATATCTGCTTTTTTTATACGAATAATACACCAAAATAACAACACAAAAACAGAATTATGGGAGAATAATTTGTGGAGCTTGAATTATCAAATTATTCTTTGCAGAATACAAGTTCACTCAAAACATATTGGTTAATCAATAAATAGAATTTGCAGATGGTTGCTAGAATTTTGGTAGTTAATCTACTATAGATAGCTATTCTTTTGCATAGGTTGCTATATTTTCTTAATCTATCTCCATTGGTTGATCAATCAATTCCATGGCTGTTGGTCGATGAGAACTAAGTAGGACACATTTTCCTGGATGAGTAGACTTATGAGTTATCACACCGTTTTTCCTTATTCTTTTAACTTTTCTCCTTGGAAAAGTCTTCAGTATGCTTATAGACAAATAAATCTACATAACAAGTGGTCACGAAGATGCTTCCTCTATTGACTATTTACTATGCTGATACGGTCTAATTGTCCCACGTCAATAATAAGAGAGGTTGATGTGGAGTTTATATGCTTATGGACTCTCCCACCCTTTAAGCTAGCTTTTGGGATTGGCTCTCTCGTAAGACCTATAACATATGAATGCCGTGTAGAAGTCTTCCCTCTCATCACTACTATGCACCACAATTTGGATATTTTACAATATTTAAGAAGTATAATTTTGTGGATATTAATTGCCTCAGAAATCTACACAAATCTTGGTATTCTAAATTAGTGCATGAAATTACTTTATCAGAAGGTTAACTACATTATTCTTGGCTAGCATCTTATAGTTATTATACACTTTATATTGTACACGACCCAAACACGGTAGTTATACTCTTGGCTGGCATTATAGTCTGGCAGGGGCATTTATCAAACAATATACATGTATGATGCCATATTCCCGTTAGTAAAACCAACGATCACAAATTTGCCAAATCACCACCAAACCACAATACTCTTAACTCTCCAAACAATCAAATATTAATAATAAACCAAATTTGAGATGAGAAGAGAGACTACCTTATTATTGAAACCGTTGACGTTGGTTAGTTAGTGAAGTCGGTGACTTCACAATGGTGGCGCGGTGGACTTCTGACGGCCGACGAGGGATCTGGGGGAGAGCGTACACTGACGGTAAAGACAGACGATGAGACGATAATATAAAGAACAGCAGTCGAACAAACCATGCGAAGAAGAAAGGACAGAAGAATGGGACGGGAAGGAGGATGTTTAAGGGAAGCTTGAGTAAGAAGAGATATACCCAAATAGAAAGCTCTCACCTTTTGGTTGATGGTTACGAGAGGAGAAAGCAATCGCCTCTGGAAGTTTCCGTTTTCCCAGCCCTACTTGGAAATGAACTGAAGTATCGATATGCGGATGGGGGGAGTCGAAGCCAGACTAGAGTGACCAGAAAAGAAAAGCAGCGGTGGACGCTTAGCTCCTCATCTTTATTTTTTGAAAGAAGAAGTTTGGCGAACATTTTGGGCGCCTTTTAAGATTGAAAATGTTGTTATTTTCTTTGTGTACGGGGATGGCAATGTATGCTCCAAGTCGGGCATAAAATGTCGGGTCTAACCTCGACCAAGGAGACAAGTTCTTGAATTTCTCACCGGGGCAAAGAGTAATTATTCCTATTTCTGTGTGCAACCTTATGCTTGAAACCATCATCCATTTAATCGAAACAAAAAAATTGATCCCTTCTCTTTGTGGGGACAATTCAATCAAACTTTTGATTAAAGTTTGATTCAGGCTTGAGCTCGATCTTAAACTGCTTCACTCGACCTAACTTAAAGTTTGAAATTTTTAATAAAACAATAACATCTATGTTTTCATAATTTTAATAAAAAATTTGAGTCAATCAGTCTATTGTTATTCCTAAAATTATCCCTTCAAATTTACATTCACTTTAAAATTTAGTAGACCTAAATTTTACTATAATTGTCAATTAAATTAGACTAAATTAAGCTTAATTTTAATAATTAATATGTAATATTATTCAATAATTTTGAAAGTGTTGCGTGTTATTAGTATTAGAAGTATATTAAAAGTTTATATTACTCTTTTCTTGATCTCAATTAAAGATGATAATGGACCAGTTCGGGTCAGACTCATCCTTTTCCGCGACCAATCTAACGTTCTAATATAAGTCGTGCTATAACAATATTATTTTAGTTTAATTTCCCAAAATAATATAGTTTTGATCTTGAGTTTTTCAGTTTTATAGTTTAAAACAACATTATTTTGAAATTCATGTCACAATTATTTATTGTTATGTTATAAATATTCACATCTTTTATTTGGAACAGAGTGGAAACAAACTAAGTAGAACAGATGATTTGATCCCGCTGATGGGAGCACTAGTGTATACATTCTATGGCTGGAAGCATAGCTTATTAATGAATGCAATCTATGTTCCTAATGCTTGTGCTCATGAGATCTACAGCACCTCACCTGAACATCTACAGTAAGTTTTGCCTAAGCATGAAAGAAGGTCCTTAGTTTCCTGTCCTTAATGAAGTCAGAGTAGCCAAAGTGCAAATCTTGAGATTGATATCCATCTACCAACTGTAAAGTTTTTTCAGACCTAAACAAGCTTAGGTTATAAAAACATGTAAATATCCTGTAGCTCAGAACTTACTAATCAATGTATTTAGATACTACAATTGCTAGGAATGACGGTAGTCATCCCTTTTCCATGGAACACGGATCTTTTTATTGAATTTGTATGGCAAGAAAGAAAGAGAAAACTAAGCAAGAGAAGAAAGATATAAACCTCCGCGACCACAGATCCCAAACCATTTAAATCACTTAAGAAAGCTAAATGCCACGCAAACATTTTCTTTAAACACACACACTATACATGCATTAAAAGGGTGGGGCATTTCATCAAACAATATACATGCATTATTTCATATTCCCACTATTAAACACACAAAGTTCACAAATTAGCCAAATCAGTATCACCAAACCACAATAATCTCCAAACAATCAACTATTAATAATAAACCAAATTTGAGAAGAGAGATTACCTTATTAACAATAACACGTTGGTTAGTTAGCGGCGCCGGTAACTTCACACTTGCGACGGCCGACGAGGGAGCTGGGGAAACAGAGAACAGAAGCGCGGGAGTGAAGAACAGCAGAAAAACAAATGACACGAGGAACGGAAGAAGAGTGAAGAACAGGAGAACGTGACTGGGCGAGGGGGGACTGGGAAGCCAGGCGGGAGCTTAAGCATTTTGAGTTGAATTCTGCAACCCAACGACGTCATTTCGATGTTAAAGCAAAACGACGCTGTCTTGCCTTAGTAAGTTATGTTTTATTATATAAAAACGACGTTATTTTATTTCACATATGTCTCTGGTCACATGTATGTTTTATTATATAAAAACAATTTATTTTTTGAAGTCAAGAGTCACAATTTTATTATTAAATAATTATAATGGTGATGAAAAATAATTTTTTAATAAATTAATAATTCATAATTAAATAACAAATTCCGTTCAATTAATATTAGTAGAACCATGAATTCGCTCTGGGTTGTGGGTACAAAAGATATGAATACCGTTTTGTATCGGTCGGTATGTATCATATCGGATCAAATTAATACAAAACAAAGGTTCGGCAGTACCAGATTTAAATATCGGTCAATAATTACCCGTTTTGGATGATATCGGTAGGTATCGACCGGTACTTAAAATTTTAAAAAATAAGAGAACTTTTTGACAAAATTTTCAAAAAAAATTTAAATCTCCCTCCCTTCCTCCTACCTCTCCTTCCCTTTTTTTTAAGTTTTTTTAATTATTTATTTTATTTACTTCAACTTATATAATTATTGTAAATTTTTAATTTTTGTTTTTATAGTAATAATAAATATTTTTATTATAAAAAATAATTATAAATTAAATAAAACTTAATAATAAATTATTTTTATATAAATTTAATTTAATATTTTTTATAATATTTATTAATAAAATATTTTATTTTTTAAAAATAATATAAAAATATTATTTAAAAATTAATATTTATTATATATATTTAATTATTAAATTAAAATTTATTTGAAATTTATATATTTAAAAATATATTTTAAATTTTATTATATTTATTGATAATTGTTAAATTTATTTTTAAATTAAATTAAAATTGTTATTATTATTTATTATTATGATTTTTAAAAATATGATTAAAATATACAACACAACTATACAATTTGACAATGGACTATTTTATAATTTAAAAAATATCAAGAACTATTTCATAAATTTAAAAAATTATCTAAAATGATACCGATATTAACTGATACCGGTATAATACCATACAAGAATATAATTCGATACTAAATCCTATAAAGTAATCGAAACATTGGTGGGTACACTAATAAAAGCTAAATGGAAGTTTGTTAGAAAAATCCCTCACCATTAAGTGGACCACCCTCTGTAGTTGGACCATCCGCTCTATCCATTCAAGTTTTGTCTCTTTTAAATTTAATGCACGTGTTTAGGTCAGGGCAAATCATGTGCCCTTTATGTGACTTTAATTAAGTGATTTCGGTAATGAGAATGTCACATGTTCATTTTTTGGGTAGAGTTTGGACCGGATTTATTTAATACGTATTTAAAAAATAGTTGCTTCATGATTTTTATTTTAAAAAATGAATTTTGAACACAAGTAGACTATTTTTATTGGATAAATAAAAATATTAAGATATATCATCAAAAAATATGGTCAATCAACTCTTCTTCTTTTTTTTGACAAGCAATCAACTCTTATAATTAGGCATTAATTCCAATATTTTCAAAACCGGCCAGAATTTAAACCAATTTAAACCTATAAAACAAAGAAATTAAGAATTAAAAGATTCAATTGGAATTATAATTTTATAAAAATTTGTTATCAGTTGAATAAAATTAAAGAATTTAAAAATGATTGAAAAAGAGTATTCTTACCAATTTAAAATTTTAAAGTTTGACTAAAAAAAGATTGTTAAATAAAAATTAATTGGTTTATTTTAGTTTATAAAAATTGATTGATTAATTAATAAACTGGTCAATTTTTAAAATCAAAGATTATTGAACTAAATAAAATGAAAAAAATTAAAAACCGAGTTAGAAAGTTAATTAATTCAAAATTTTCACTTTAAATCTGCCGAATCGGTTTGAATTTTAAAACAATGGCTATTTCTAGCATATGATCAATCATTAATTAGTTTAAGGACATATATGCAACATTTACAACTCGAGATAATTATTTGGGAAGCAAAAATACATTAGAACTTATAATTATCAGTTAGATCAAACTCGTCATTTAATTCATTGGTTGGTCGAGTGAATTACTTAAAGCGCATAGTTTGCGAGCTAATGTGTGTACTTTGAATAGTTTCATTTCTCGACAAAAGAGTTGTTTTTTATTTTAAGTAGTGTTCTATCGATTACGTATTAATCAATATTCGATTGATTAGTCTGAAGTTACCGACAAAAAAGGAATTGTGTAAGTCACTTTCTTTCTTTTTGTCCAAGTTATTTCTTTTTTTTGTTGTTGTACATAGAGCAAGATTCTAGGGTAGTTAAAGTACCCAACTAGGCATTGTTTAAGCTATATATATCCAAGTTTTCCATGGTTAGAATTGAACTGAAAGTGGACAAGATTTTGACTTTAACAAATACTTAGATTTGATTTCAAGGACGTCTTGTTTCTCAAACCAACTATGTTGACTTCCTTCTAATCCTTTCTGGTGACTGGCCTTAACCAAAAGCAAGACCCCCTTTTTCATGGTGGTCTTTTCTTGGTTTATAAGGATTGGACTAATTAAAGAAAAAGCTTAAACTTAATGAAAAATCTAATTCTGTTTGAAAAGATTACAAACACGGAACTAATAAATTTAAATCGGAACTGATCCGATCTGATCCGAAAATTTAAAAACCGAACTTTGGTACATGAAATTTGTAGCACTAAATCTTGCATAACACTGTTTTTTTTTTTTTGGTTATGCTTAAACATTCTCTTGGAAGTTGTTGAGGGCAAGCTGTTTAATGTTAAACTATGTAGTTAAATCCGAGTTTCGTTTTGGTTGCTTTCAAGTTAGCTTTAGCTTAGCCGATAGGGTTTTGGTTCAAGTCAATATCTACTTCTTGGAAACTTTTGATTATTAAATAATAAACAAAACAATATTTTTATTTTTCAAAATAAACTTGTTTTAAAATTTAAAATATAAATTAATTATAAAAAATAAATAATTTTGTTATATTTGCTATAATTATTATTAGCCAATTCCAAATAATTTTAATAATATTTATTTGGTTAATAATAACATCAAATTATAAAATAAATAAAATAAAACCAATTCTTATAGCTTTCATATATTATGAAATTAAGAATAAAACAAAGTTAAAAAGTAGAAACTAAAAAAATCAAATAATAATATTTTATAGAATATAAAAACAAAATATGATAACATAATTGAAATCAAGCAACGCCCTTTTAGAGGGTGACTTAAACAAAAATTTTAAGTAAAGGTATAATTTAATTCCTAGAATTTATATTAAAATTAAAATTAAATCTTAATATTTGATACTATTAAAAAAGCTTTATTAAAGTAAATTAGCTTAATCCTAACTAATGATTAAAAAAACCAAATTGATTCGGTCGGTTTAATCATGAAAATCTTGAACTGATTGATTTTCGGTTTGATTTTTTTAATAATCCTTATTGTTAAAAACTAATCAGTTTAATTATTAATCGGTCAATTTTGTAGATTAATCAATTTTATAAATTAAAATAAAACAATTAATTTTTATTTAACATGTTCAATTTTCAATTAAATTTAAAATTCTTCAGTAAATAAGGACATTCTTTTTTGTTCATATCTCAAAATTTTTAATTTTATTCAATATTTAATCGATTTTATAACGATATAATATTGAATGAATCTTTTAAATTTTAGATATTTTATCTAATTGGTTTAACTTTTTGTGTGGTTTTTAAAATATTAACCCTAATTAATGAAATCCCAAACTTCCTTCATGCTAATTGTGCATTATTTTTAGTTTTGGAAGGCCTCAAAATTTCCAAAGTCACATCCATTCATTAATAACCTTTGTATCAACATTGATGTATACACCTTATCTCCTAAATATGCAATTATATCTTTTCTTCCCGAAACAGGCATTCAATCCTCAAAATTCATAATTAATGTTTGCAAAACTCGCATTGACATAGCACATGGGCTTGGCTTCATGTGTTAGCTTCTTTTTGATATGGTTTATATTAATAAAGTTTTTTTCAGTGGTAGATTTTTTTTAGAACTTTTCTAAAAAATCAGTTGACAATTTGGCTGTTATTTAAAAAGAATTTTTTTAAAAAGCTTCATACAGTAAATTGTTTGGTAACATAAAAATAAAAAACACTTTTAATTTTAACTATATTTTATTTTGCAATAAAAATTATTTATACATATAAATATTATTTAACATATATTAAATAATATGCAAAGTACAATATATTAATTATTATATAATTTTAAACCATATGAAACAAAAATGAAAATATATCTAACAAATTTTTTTATGAATTATAACATAAATAAAATTAATATCAAAAAGAAATATTAAAATATATTAAAAAGTCAAATAATATTATATAAATCTTAAAATAAACGTAAAAATAAATTAACGAGTATTGTGAAAATTATGTGTAAAGCATAAGAACAAAAGATTAAAAATTAGGTTCATTAATTGATCTGAAAAATATATCTAAAAAAGTATTTTTTTTAGAAGCTCTAAATTTGAATTTTTTAAAAAGCTATATTTTAACTGCCAAAAAAGTTATATCTACAAAAAAAATATTTTTTATTTTATAGTCAAACATGTTTTTCTTAAAAAAAACTTTTGTAATAAAAAAGTATTTATTTAACCTTAAAAAACTCAACCGAACATATACTTAATCTCCCGTGAAAATAGGGTTTGAGTACTTAATTAATTTTAGTTGAGCTCGAAAGAAATTTCACATACCCTTTTCTAGGGTAGATGTATCTGAAAATTTGTCATATAGCAATTTCGTGTACGTGGGATGTTTGGTTGGTCAGTCACAAGTGCCGGTGGTTCTTACTTTTGCTTTTCCTTTGTTTCAGCAATAATAATATTTGATATTTACGTGCAAATATGCATTATTTTATCATAAAGAATAAAAAAGGGTAGCTATGAATCTATAAATTTCAAATTAGTCCTTTAATTTTTATTTAAAAATCAATTAGCACATTTTAGAATTTTAATTAAAAACATATAATACACGTCTTGTTATAATTAAAGGATTTTATTTGTTATAAGCATCTATCAAAATATAACAACAACGACAACAACCCAATAAAAATCATGTCGGAAAAGTCCAATGTTCAAAGTCTTTATCGAAATGTAAGTTGTAAATTTGAATTTCATTAACAAAAATTTAAATTTTACTGCTGCATAAATATTTGATGAAAATTTAATTATTAAATTAAAATTTCTCCTTGAAATATAATAAGATTGAGAAAATTACCATTAATTTGGATTCTTAATTATGATAAGTACAATAACTTCCATAATTACTATACACAAATTTAATAAAAACCAAGTATATATCTTTTATAATAAGAAAGAATGTATATTTTAGAAATTGATTCTAGAAAAGGAAATTTCGGTGTATTAAATTTTGGAAATCGCAATAATTTGCCTAGTTGCGTTCTAATAAACTGTAAATTTCAATTCGAAACAATCGTGACAAAACATAAATTTTACGGAACTTCAATCTCGAGTTTTTCACTTACTATTAAAAAAATGTAATAAATCAAACGAAATTCTTGTCATCAATAGCAAGGAACCAAGATCCTTTGTCCAATATTACCTTGTCTTATTTTATCTCATAAAATCTCAACTATTTATTTTGTGAGATCTATGCGGAGTCCACGTAGGACCTATGTAGAACTCACATAAATAAATGGCTGAGATTTATTGGACATAATAAAACACCATAATATTGGACAAAAAATCTAGACTAAATAGCAAGTAGCTTGTTAAAATGACCGACCAAAGAACTAAAAAAGTAGGCTAATTGAAAGTATCTAAAAGTTGGTATTGCTATCGACTTCCAACTACTCAGGACCACTCCTCACAACCGCCCTTAATTGCAACTTGCAAGCCAAGATCCTTAGTCTCTTACTCTTGTTTACCCTTAGAATGGCTAAATGGTAAAGATGTAGAGGTTGTTGATTGGTGAAACAAGTCATCTCAAGAGTCCCTTAATTGAAGAAATTGTAATTTAAGGTCAAAAAGTTAAAGAAATACATTGTTTTTTTGAAACGAAATTACTTGCAACTGTTAACGCAATAGCTTACAATTTACGTCAACCTGGTATTCAGGGACCGAGCTACAATGGGGATAAGTGAGGGCACTTGCTCTCACTGTCTCAAAAAAAAAATATTAAATAGAAAAAATTATTATTTTAAGTTTTGATTTCATAAAAAAATAAAATTTTGCTCTCATTAAAATTTTGTCTTCATTAAAAATAAAATTTTGCCCTCATTAAAATTTTGTCTTCACTTTAAAAAATTTCTAGATCCGTCCCTGCCGGTATTCTATACTAAACAAGCTCTATACAACGGACTCAAAAGTTCTGTGCTTCTCCACTTCACCAACTCGACCACCTTCTAGGAGGCTAGAATTATAATTTACCAAAATATAATCATCATTATCACTTAATGTGAAATTTTGTAATAAAGCAAGATCTGGAGAAATTTAATAGCACGTAACCGTACTCTTATATAATAAAGAGGTTATTTCCATTACTAAAATATAATCACTTAACTATAAATTATTAAAGTAAAAGACAAAAACTTTCTTTGTGGTTCAAAATTTTTTTAGAAAAATCTCATAATTATTGAAAAACAAAGACGAAATTTGTGAAGTATAAACATCATATATAGACTAATCAAATACGATGATTCAAATAACCTATTAAACTCAATTCCAACTAATTAAATTTGATTTAAATTATTAATTTAAGATAATTATAATAAATTATTAATTTAAGTTAAAATTTGAAATTTAAGAATTGACCTGAACGATGTAATTATTACAACGCTCTCTCTATTTATTCACGCACATCGTCACTTCCATGCATCTCTCTCCTCTTCTTCTATAAAGCTCGAGTCTCCTTCTCTCTGTTTTTCTTATCAGCATAGCTTCTTACAACTAAGAACAACTCTCTGATCAAAATTTGTGTTATGGTCATGAAGGGTCATCGCCATTTTCAACCTCTCACCAAATGTAGCACCGAGGGACGAGCAAATCAGACGGTGGTTGCAGACTTAGACGGCACTCTTCTCGTGTCAAGAAGTTCTTTTCCTTACTTCTTGCTCATGGCTCTTGAAGCTGGGAGTCTCCCGAGAGCTCTACTTCTTTTAGCTTCTTACCCATTTGTGTACTTGACGAACTTGTTTATGTCAGAGGCAATGGCGATACAGATTTTCGTTTTCATTGCCTTCTCTGGACTTAAAATAAAAGACATTGAGACTGTCTCAAGGTCTGTTTTACCTAGATTTTTTGCCGATGATGTGCATCCAGAGACTTGGAGAGTGTTCAACTCGTTTGGTAAGAGATATGTGGTTACTGCTAATCCTAGAATGATGGTTGAACCGTTTGTGAAGAGCTTCTTAGGAGCTGACATGGTTGTTGGAACTGAGTTAGAGTTCGCAAAATCAGGAAGAGCAACAGGGTTTGTGAAAAAACCTGGAATTCTTGTTGGAGAACATAAAAGAGATGTTATCTTGCAGGAATTTGGGAAGGAATTGCCAGATATAGGCTTAGGAGATCCAGGAACTGATCAGGAATTCATGTTGATATGCAAGGTGAGATGTTAAAACTTCTGTTGCATCTTCTTCATTGACATGTTCATGTTCATACAAATTTCTGAATTTTTTTCATTAACTTTCAGTATGATTACAACTGTTAAACTATAGTTTCGTATTCATTGTATGTTCGGTGAGAAAGTTTATGGCAACTTGTACAGTTTCTTATGCTCACAGCTAACTGTCCTTCCTCATCCTCCACGCCACCATCTTTAAAGACTAGGTTCATTTATATGGCTTTCTTATGGCAGAAAAAACAGGAAAACACCTACCAAATCCATAGAAACCACCCTAACAATTAAACAGTATAACAATTTCTGCTTTCTGCACGTTTTTTGGTCTTTAATTCAGTTAGCAATTGAATCCCATTGCTTGTAAACCTTTCTATTCGTTATTGCTTTTAATGACAACCAGCTTGAATGATTGATTAATTTGCAGGAAGGATATATGGTGCCAAGAACAAAGTGCAAGCCCCTACCAAGAAACAAGCTTCTAAGCACTGTTATATTCCATGAAGGACGCTTAGTTCAAAGACCTACACCACTAGTTGCTCTCTTGACCTTCCTATGGATGCCTTTCGGTATAATCCTATCTCTTCTCAGGGTCTACCTTAACATTCCATTGCCTGAGAGACTTGCCAGATACAACTACAAAGTCCTCGGAATCAAACTCATCGTTAAAGGCACTCCTCCACCTCTTCCAAGCAAAGGTCAAAGTGGAGTGCTATTCGTCTGCAACCATCGGACTGTTCTTGATCCTGTAGTCACGGCAGTTGCTCTCGGAAGAAAAATCAGCTGTGTGACGTACAGTATAAGCAAATTCACGGAGATCATCTCGCCGATTAAGGCGGTTGCTTTGTCCAGGGAAAGAGAGAAAGACGCTGATAATATCAAACGTTTGTTGGAGGATGGTGACCTGGTGATATGCCCAGAGGGAACGACTTGCAGGGAGCCATTTTTGTTGAGGTTCAGTGCTCTCTTCGCTGAACTAACTGATAGGATTGTTCCAGTTGCTATAAACACCAAGCAATCAGTTTTTTACGGAACTTCCGCTCGTGGGCACAAGTTGTTGGATCCTTACTTCGTGTTCATGAATCCAATGCCGACTTACGAGATCACATTCTTGAACCAGTTGCCTGAAGAGCTCTCTTGCAAAGGTGGAAAATCCTCCATTGAAGTAGCAAACTACATACAGAGAGTGCTTGGTGGGACTCTTGGGTTTGAGTGCACTAACCTGACAAGGAAGGACAAGTACGCCGTGCTTGCAGGAACAGACGGTCGTGTTCCAAACAAGAAGGAAACGAAAGAGAGGGCTTGAATAAGATCAAATCAAAATCCCAGAAGGCTTTTTTTTCCCCCCTATATGTTAGGAAATTTTATCACAACAATAATTGATAGTCATGATCTATGGTGGCTTAGATAGTATAATCAAATTGAGATTTAATGTATATTGTGATTTTAGATTTATACAATATTGGATTGCCTCTAAAAAAATTGAAATTTTGTGAAAAAAGAGATTAAAACACTCCAAAATACTTAAATTCACTTTATATTTTAGGCTTAATTAAAAACTTCAAACTTTAATCAATTTTATAATTATAAACCGAATTTTAAAAAGCAATAATTAAATGCTCAAATTTTTAAAAATTTTCAACTCCAGCCTGATGTTAGTTTATCCGTCATGTGTTCCTAATTATTAATATACGCCAGTTAAAATTAACACAATAAATAAAAATTAATGAAACGATGTTATTTAATCTTGTAACTAAACAACATCGTTTTAGAAAATTAAAATCTTTAAATCAATTTACTCTATTTAATCCCTCAAGCCCTTCATTTTTAATTTGTTGATGCGTTGTAACGTGAAAGTGACTTGGAACGTTGAGAGATCATCACAAACTGAAAATTGCAAGCAAAGGGCTAAGGAATTCAAACATTGTAAGTTGAGTTAAGAATTTTATTTTTTTAAAATGACATCGTTTTAATTACGTGATTAAGCACATAATTAAATTGTGGTAAGGTTTCGATTGGCTGGTAAGAGGTGACTCATTCTAGAGTTTATTAAGTACATATATAAGAATAAAGTTTTGTACTATCAAAATTTTCAAAACTTCGTTTTACTGCAAAACTTCGAGGTATGACATCTACGATCATATGTATAAGGTGGGGTTCAATTACCATCAGGCATTTAAGAGTTAAAAGAGGCTGAAACGCTTGCACTTGTTACAACGAAAAGGATATGTACTTGCAGTTAGTTACCACACAATTTTACTAATTGATCGGTTCAAAACCTTATTTTTACAGGAGATTAAGTGCATCTTTAGGTGAGCTTTTGGAGATTATAAGTATTTTTTTATGATAATTTTTTTTTAAAAATGATTATTAAGCTGTAAAATAAAAAATACTTTTTTAATAAATATAATTTTTTTGACAGTCAAAATATAACTTTTAAAAAGCTAAAATTTAGAGATTTTTAAAAAAATATCTTTTCAGGTATACTTTTCAGATCAATTAATGAACCTATTTTTTAGTCTCTTCTGTCCTTAGGTTTTACATGTAATTTCCATAATATCTACAAACTCATCTTCACATTTATTTTGAGAGTTATATAATATTATTTGGCTTTTTATATATTTTAATATTTATTTTTGATATTAATTTTACTTACGTTATAATCCATATAAAATTTTGGTTAGATATATTTTTATTTATGTTTTATATGATTTAAAATTATTTAATAATTAAGATATTGTACTTTGCATATTATTTAATATACTTTACATAATATTTATATACATAAATATTTTTATTACAAAATAAAATATAATTAAAATTAATAAAAATATTTTTATTTTTATGTTGTCAAACAATCTATTATATAAAGCTCTTTTTAAAAATGACTTTTTTAATTGACAGTTAAATAATTAATTAGTTTATTAGAAAAGTTCTTATCAGAAAAACTTTACTGACAAAATCTCTACTGATATAAGCTCATCAACAAGACAAGAAGCTACCTCATGTGCTATGTCAATGAGAGTTTTGCAAACATTAAAATTATGAATTTTGAGGATTAAATGCCAGTTTAGTGAAGAAAAGATATAATTGCCTATTTCGGAGATAAGGTGTATACATCAATGTTGATACAAAGGTTATTAAAGAATGGATATGACTTTGGAAAATTTGAGGCCTTCCAAAACTAAAAATAATGCCACAATTAGCATGTGATGCATTGAACCTTGGAAGGAAGTTTGGGATTTCTTTAGTTAGGGTTAATGTTTAAAAACGACACAAAAAGTTAAACCGATAAGATAAGAGGTTTAAGGTTTTAAAGATTCATTCAATATTAGACCGTCATTTAAATATTGAATATAATTAAAGTTTTTGAAATATGGATGAAAAGAATGTTCTTATTTACTGAAGAATTTTAAATTTAATTAAAAAATGAGCATGTAAAATGAAAATTAATTGACTTATTTTAATTTATAAAATTAAATGATTTACAAATCTGACCGATTAACAAATAAATTAGTTAGTTTTTATCAATAAGAGTTATTAAAATAAATTAAAAATTAAAAATTAAATCAAAAGTCAATGGGTTCAAGATTTTTCACGATTAAGCCAACTGAATCTATTTGATTTTTTAATTAGTTAGGATTCAACTAATTTAGTTTAATAAAGCTTTTTTAATTTATTATTAAGAATTGGTTTTATTTTATTTTTTTATAATTTGATGTTATTATTAACTAAATAAATATTATTAAAATTATTTGAAATTAACTAATAATAATTATAGCAAATATAACTAAATTATTTATTTTTATAATTAACTTATATTTTAAAATTTAAAACAAATTTTATTTTGAAAATTAAAAATATTGTTTTGATTATTATTTAATAATCAAAAGTTTCCAAGAAGTAGATATTGACTTGAACCAAAACCCTGTCGGCTGAGCTAAACCTAACTTGAAAGCAACCAAAACGAAACTCGGATTTAACTACATAGTTTAAAACTAAAGAGCTTGCCCTCAACAGCTACCAAGAGAATGTTTAAGCATACCCAAAATTTTAATCTTACAAATTTCACGTACCAAAGTTCGGTTTTTTTTTTAATTAAAGGGAAACTACAGCAACAAATTACACAATAGATCATAAAATAAGTATAGGAAAACAGCTTCCCGACATATCCTCGAATAAGATACATTGACACTCGATAGATGTAGTATCAAAATATATTACACCAACGTCAGAATGATTGGTCTAAGTGACAAGCTAATCTGCACATCTGTTATTCTCTCGGTAGACATGTCGATGAGCAACAATCCAGTGCCTTGAGAATAATTCGTAAATATCTGTTATGATGGAGGTGAGCACTATGGAACGGTTATTTGAGAAAGAGATAATCTTGTGTATCACGAGCGAATTCACTTCTAATTCTAATCAGCGAAAGCTTAGTCTCCAGGTGAGGGCCAAAGTTTAGTTTTTAAGTCTTCAGATTGGATCGGATCAGTTTCGGTTTAAATTTACTAGTTACATGTTTCATAATCAGACAGAATTAGATTCTTCTTTTAAGTTTAAGCTCTTTCTTAAATTAGTCCAATCCTTATAAACCAAGAAAAGACCACCATGAAAAAGGGGTCTTCCTTTTGGTTAAGGCCAGTCACCAGAAAGGATTAGAAGGAAGTCAACATAGTTGGCTTGAGAAACATGACGTCCTTAAAATCAAATCTAAAGTATACGTGAAAGTCAAAATCTTGTCCACTTTCAGGTCAATTCTAACCATGGAAGTCTTGGATATAAAGCTTAAACAATGCCTAGTTGGGTACTTTAACTACCCTAAAATCTTGCTAAAAAAGGAAGTAACTTGGACAAAAAGAAAGAAAGTGAGTTAGACAATTCCTTTTTTGTCGGTAACTTCAGATCAATCAATCGAATATTAATTAATACGTAATTGAAGAAACACTACTAAAAATAAAAACGACTCTTTTGTTAAGAAATGAAACTATTCAAAGTACACGCATTAGCTCGCAAACTATGCGCTTTAAGTAATTCACTCAACCAAGCAATGAATTAAATGATGAGTTTGATCTAACTGATAATTATAAGTTATAATGTATTTTTGCTTCCCAAATAATTGCATCTATGTCCTTAAACTAATTAACGACTAATCATATGGTAGAATTAATAATTGTTTTAAAATTTGGATTGATTTAAAGTGAAAATTTTGAACTAATTAATTTTCTAGCTCAGTTTTTAATTTTTTTCATTTGATTTAGTTTAATAATCTTCGTTACTAAAAATTAATCAGTTTATTTAAGTTTATAAAAACTTAAACTGATTAATTTTTATTTGACAGTCTTCTTTTTCAATTAAACTTTAAAATTTTAAATGGGTAAGAATACTCTTCTTCAATCATTTTTTAAATTCTTTAATTTTATTCAACCATTAACAATTTTTTATCAAATTCTAATTCTGGTTGAACTTTTAAAATCTTAAATTTATTGTCTTATTGGTTTAAAATTTGGTCTGATTTTGAAAATATTGGAATTAACTCCTAATTATAAAAGTTGATTGACCATATTTTTTGATGATATATCTTAATATTTTTATTTATCCAATAAAAAATAGTCTACTTATGTTCAAAATTCATTTTTTAAAATAAAAATGGTGAAAGCAACTATTCTTTAAATACGTATTAAATAAATCCAGTCCAAACTCTATCCAAAAAAATGAAGATGTGACTTTCTTATTACCAAAATCACAGGGCACATGACTTGCCCTGACCTAAACACGTGCATTAAATTCAACAGAAGCAAAACTCGAACGGATAGAGCGGATGGTCCAGTGAGGGATTTTAAAAAAAAACCAAAATACAACTGTACCAGACTTAATATAAAATTGTATTTTGAATTTGATACTAGTTCTGCCGGATTCTGGCGAGACTGAACGTTACCGTTTGGATCCATGGGATTGATCTGTCCCGAGCTTGAAGATTCCTGCAAAACAAAGAAGGCACGTCGGGGGTTGTTTCCCGATTAGCCCCTTCGACGCTCAAGTATGTCTTTTGGTGAAGGTAGGGTTGCCGAAAAGCCAATGAGAGCTAAGTTATGAGTTACGTACCTTCATTATGATAGAATAATACCTTATATATGAAACAACAACTAGGTTTAGGTCTTTACGTGTGCATGGAGGTCTCTCTCATGCGGACGGGCTGAGGAGAGCGTGGATTGGGCTTGGG
>JANIJH010000004.1:62697369-62710800 GCA_024520975.1 Erythroxylum areolatum | reverse complement strand
ACTGTACAGAAAATATAGAGGAATTTCTTTCATCCTTCGTTCCTTTCATTTACTTTACTTCATTGCATTAATTTACAGATTTAGTATGTTCTGAGCTAGAGGTTATTCACATGTTTCTCTAACCTCCGATTGTTTAGGTCTGAAAAAACTTTACAGTCGGTAGATGGTTATCAATCTCAAGATTTGCACATTGGCTACTCTGATTTCATTAAGGACAGGAAACTAAAGACCTTCTTTCATACTTATGCAAAACTTACTTTAGATGTTCAGGTGAGGTGCTGTAGATCTCATCAGCACAAGCATTAGGAACATAGATTGCATTCATTAATGAGCTATGCTTCCAGCCATAGAATATATACACTAGTGCTCTCATTAGTGGGGTCAAATCGTCTGTTCTATTTAGTTTGTTTCCACTCTGTTCCGAATAAAAGAAGTGAATATTTATAAACCAACAATAAATAATTGTGACATGAATTTCAAAATAATGTTGTTTTAAACTATAAAACTAAAAACCTCAAGATCAAAACTATATTATTTTGGGAAATTAAACTAAAATAATATCATTATAGCACAATTTATATTAGAGTGTTAGATTGGGTTGAGCAAAAGGATGAGCCTGACCGAATCGGTCCATTGTCATCTCTAATTGAGATCAAGGAAAGAGTAATATAAACTTTTAATATACTTCTAATACTAATAACACACAGCACTTTCAAAATTATTGAATAATATTTCATATTAATTATTAAAATTAAGCTTAATTTAGTCTAATTTAATTGACAATTAGAGTAAAATTTAGATCTATTAAATTTTAAAGTGAATGTAAATTTGAAGGGATGATTTTAGGAATAACAATTAGGCTGATTGGCTCGATTTTTTTAATTAAAATTCAGAAAACATAGGTGTTAGTATTTTATTAAAAATTTCAAACTTTAAATTAGATGAAGTCAACTAGTTTAAGATCAAACTCAAGCTTGAATTAAACTTTAATCAAAAGTTTGATTGAATTGTCCTTACAGAGAGAAGGGATCAAATTTCCTGTTCCGATTAAATGGATGATGATTTCGAGCATAGGGTGGTACACGAAAATAGAAATAGACGGTCGTGTTCCAAACAAGAAGGAAACGAAAGAGAAGGCTTGAATAAGATCAAATCATTGATATTCATGATCTATGGTGGCTTAGATAATATAATCAAATTGAGATTTAATGTATATTGTGATTCTGGATTTATACAATGTTGGATTACTTATATAAAAATTGAGATTTTGTGAAAAAAAAAGAGATTAAAACACTCCTAAATATTAAAATTCTCTTTATATTTTAGGCTTAATTAAAAAACTCAAACTTTAATCAATTCTATAATAATAAGCTGAACTTTTAAAAGCGATAATTAAATGTTTAAATTTTAAAAAATTTTCAATTCTAGCTCAATGTTAGTTTCTCCGTCATGTGTTTATAATTATTAATACATGTTAGTCAAAATTAACACAACAAACAAAAATTAATGAAATGATGTCATTTAATTTCGTATTTAATTTTGTAAATAAAACGACATTGTTTCAAAAAAATAAAATCTTTAAATCAATTTACTCTATTTAGTCCCTTAGCCCTCCGTTTTCAGTTTGTTGGTGTGTTGTGACGTGAGAGTGACTTGGGACGTTGGTAGAACATTGTAGACTGAAAATTTAAAACAAAGGGCTAAGGGTTTAAGCATGGTAAGCTTGATTTAAAGATTTTATTTTTTTGAAACGAGGTCTTTTTAATTATGTGATTAAACACCTAACTAAATTGTGGTAAGGCTTCGATAGTTAGCGAAATGTGACTCATTCTAGAGTTTATTAAGTACATACGTAAAAGTAATGTTGTGTATTATTAAAATTTTCTAAATTTTATTTTACTGGACGAGGATGATATGTATAAGGTGGGGTTTTTTCCTTGATGGCATTTAAGGGTTGAAAGAGGGTGCCCGCACGGGTAGTTTGGTTGGCCAATTAACAGGGTCAATTGGAATAAGGTTCTAGGTTCGACTCCTGGCAACAACGGAAGGTAGTGGATCACTCTGTTAGGGGATTGACCAAGATCAAACCGTGATTCAATCCCCCAGCGATAATTGGGCCTGCGACTGAGGGTCCTTAAAATTGGAGATCAACCTTTTAAAACAAGGGTTGAAAGAGGGTCAAATGCTTGCATTTGTTACAAGGAAAAGGATATGACAGAACTCGACACGTGTCATTAAATGTCTTAACCTTGCCACTTTCCTGCATATTTGGGTTTCTACTTCTTAGAGCCATCAGCTATGTATTCGGCTCGGGGTCTCTGCTTAGAACTATTTAGTATTTATTAAACCCATATCCGGTTATTATTGCATGGGATAAAGGGTATTTGTGTCATTTCGGTTAGTAGAGGTCTGCACTTGGACCATCCTCAGCCAGTGTTAGCTCATCGCTACATTTGAATGGACGAGGGATTCTCCGATTCTGCCCCTACCCCCACTCCAAGCGACCGCATCAAGCTCAATGTCGGCGGGAAGCTATTCGAGACCACCGTGTCCACGCTCCAGTCCGGCGGCCCCGACTCTCTCCTTGCCGCCCTCTCCAGTCGACCGTCTAACGAACCCGTCTTCATCGACCGCGATCCGGAGATCTTCTCCGTCCTCCTCTCTCTCCTCCGCTCCAACCGCCTCCCCTCCACCGCTCGACGGTTCTCCAAACAAGAGCTCTCCGATGAGGCTCTCTACTACGGCATCGAATCGCAGCTTCGATCGGCCATGTCGCCGCCTCCTCTCTCCGGCATCGACGCCTCCGTCGTCGCCACCATCCGTCCCGCGTCCGACGGCCTGCCATCTGCCTTCACCGCCGAGGCCGGAGACGGATCCATCTGGATCGCTCACGGTGGTCAGGTTTCTGCGTACGACTGGACGCTAAACCACTCGTGCACGATCCGAACTCACCTCGAGGATATCACCTCTCTCTGTCGCGTGTGGCCGGACCTCGCAGCAGTCGGCTCTGATTCGTCGGCCGGACTCCATTTCTACGACTTCTCCCGCGTTAGCCATATCGGGTCAATCCACTGGACCGATCCGTCGGATCCGAGAATCTACAAAGCGCGCGTGACCGCAATCGCCGACTCGCCGGATAAAGTTTTCGCATCATTTGATTGTCCACACCGAGAGAATTGCATCTTACTGGTTGATAAATCGACGCTCCAGCTTGTCTCCGAGATAGGGAGACAATCGGGAAGCGCGACGAAGACTATGGTCTCCGGAAAGCTGACATGGCTGCCAGAAACCGGCACGATCATCGGATCGGCGGTGTCGTGCGGGGCGTTTGGGTACTCGGGATACATCAGGATTTGGGACCCTAGGTCCGGTTCAGTGGTTTGGGAGACGAACGAACCGGGTTCGGGCCGGAGCAGCCGGTTCGGGGACTCGTTCGCTGACGTCGACGTGGACCCTGTGGAGTCGACCTTGTTTAAGATCTGCTCAAAGTCCGGTGACCTAGCAGTGGCTGATTTACGTAAATTGAGTGATGATCCATGGGTATATCTGGAAGATAAAAACCCAAGTCTGAGATATGCTGGAGGTGGGAGTAGCAGTGTCCTCCATTGTTACAGAGGGCAAGTTTTTGTAGGAAGAGATGGGTCATTAGAGGTGTGGTCAAGAGTTGAAGAAGAAGAAGGGGAGAAGAGAATTGAAGGGCGGATGTTCAGGAGGAACTTTGTGGATAAATTGGAGGATTCAGAGCGAGGGATTATACGGAAGATTGAAGTTGGTGGTGATAGGTTGTTTGTTAGCAGAGAAAATGTTGAAGGCATTGAAGTCTGGGAAAGTTCTCATCTTTCTGGTGCTGTATCACTTTTCTGAGTCGAAACACTGGAAAATTTTGGGGTTTGGACAAGGTTAAGATAACCATTTTTAAGGATTTTTTATTGGAGTTGGTTCTGAAAGCCCAACGTTGTCATTCAATCTGAGGAATGAGCTTGGAGGAGCCTAGACTCTAGAGTTAGATGTTCATAACTTGTTCACTACTTCTCCAAGCGTTTGGCTGCTTAACTTAAGTTCCTATCTCATTACTTCAAATTTTGCATGGCTTTTTCCTTCTTTTCTATGAGTAGTACGAGTGTTCTATTTAGATGTAAATTCAAAACTAAAGTAATATCAGTTTGAGGAAGAATTTAAAAAAATGACGTATTATTGTGACATTTAGACCAAACTCGAATAGGGGCCGTAGTTGTTTTTAATCGGGCCGAGTCCGAATTTATTCAATTATAGACTAACTCGAGATTTAACTTTTTAAAACAAAACGATATTATTTTACTTAAAAAAAATTTAGCCTTAAAATAGTCTAAGTTTCAATTAGGTCTAATTATTTTTTTTACATTTTTAATTTTAAAAAATTGATCGAAACGATTTATTGTCATTATCTTCAAACTCAAGTTAGTTAATTGAAGTGATTTAGTATATAAATTTTGAAAAATCAAAATTAAAATAATATCATTTTAGGAAAAAAAATAAAATTGATGTCGTTTATGACGTTTAGATTAGGCTGCAGTCGAGCTACCTATTTGAGAGATTGGGATAAGTCGAATCAAGTCAAGCTAATCTTTAAATTCATGTTTAACTTAAATTTTGATTAATTTAAGTTATAAGTTAGAATCCGACTAAATCCATTTGTCAATTTGAAAATATAATAATTCATATATTTAACACAATTTAAATTACGAACATATCATATCATTATCATAGCCATCATCATACCTCAAAGTTTCACATTGAAGCAAAATTTGGGGGTAAGATAGTATTCAGCTTTACCTCTACATAATAAAAAGACTGTTTTTCCACATGCAGGCGTTACAATCATATATTATTTCATAGTATTATTTAAAATATTTTTAAAGGGCCTAAGTTCGAATGCAGCAATTCTCAGCCCACCGGGCAGGAACTTCCTAAACACCTTCTTAATGGCTATTGTCTCAAATCTAAACAAAAGCTGTAGGTTAATACTTAAATATCGACTGAATTTACCATTAAAGCCAAGAATTAGTGAATTGCGGAACTTCCCACAAGTGCGGGTGAAGCGGACGGTTGGTGACGGTTTAGAAGCTGTTCACTAGCTCCTAACAGCAGTAAAGCTTCCTCTTTTATCTGTCTTTCTGTCTTTTTCTTGAGTTTTGTTTCTGTTTTCATGTGTTCTGCTACCTGGTTGGGTTAAAAAATAAGTTTTTTGTTGTTGCTTTGGTCTTAAAACCAAAAGGGTTTCTTTTGTTTTTGATTTTGGTTGTCTTTTGGGTGTTTGGAACTAAGGAAAATATTGGTATCTTCACAGAAAGTTTAGTTCTTTGAAGCATGGGAAAGGCTTCGAGAGACAAAAGGGTATGTGGCTCTTCTCGTCTAATGCGAGTTAGAAAATCTTTCCTTGGTAGTCACATGAATTAATTAATTGGGATGCAGGATATTTATTACCGCAAAGCTAAAGAAGAAGGTTGGCGTGCTCGTAGTGCTTTTAAGCTTCTTCAGATAGATGAAGAGTTCAACATATTTGAAGGTCAGTACTATCCTAATCTCTCTCTTAAGCTGATTCATTTCCTTTATCTTGTAAAGAGGGAGTCGCATCATAACGGGGAAAATGTATCCGTATCGTGTGTTTCATTTTGTAGGAGTAAAGCGTGTGGTAGACTTATGTGCTGCACCTGGTAGCTGGAGTCAGGTATATTTGGTTTGATTGACCATACTATTTTGTTCCAAGAGCAGATGAAATTGCGCCGACCTTTCTGCAATTCTTGCTTTCATTCTAATTGATAAACTAGTCACAAACTCCCTGCAGTTTGTGAAACTGATAGTTTCTGCTTAGCAGAGTTACCTTCAGGGAACTTGTTTGCTAAGTTTGATATGATAGTTTGAGATATTCTCATTGCAGGTTTTGAGCCGAAAATTATACATACCTGCAAAGCTCTCACCTGATTCTAGGTAACCTTAAAATAAACCTTTCCCTCCAAGATTTCATAGACCTATGGAAACTTATAATTCTTATTGAGACCTTACCTTGATGTTACTATCTACTGAACGACTTATGTGAAGCCAATTGCTTAGTGGGTCTATTTCATTTGTACCAGGACTTTAAGGCAGTCAGTCTATCTTTAGAATGAAGGGGAATTTTTCCTCATTTTAGCTTCATCAGGACTAGAATGTAGTGGTCAGATGTAATAATATTACCTTCTTACATGACATGCATGCTTTGTGATAAAATGATTACTTTGTACACTTTAATTGACAGGAATGATCCTCCCCTTATCGTGGCCATTGACTTGCAACCAATGGCCCCAATTGAAGGTGTTATCCAAGTCCAAGGTGATATCACCAATGCCCGAACTGCTGAAGTGGTAAGATGCTTGTTTAGTTCAAGTTTTCAGAACTTCACAATTGAATGATCAAAGTTCATGCTCACTAATGATTCATTAAGCTTGCAAATATGGAGAAACTTGAGCTAAGCATTGATCAATTTTTGGCACTTTTATGCCCAAATATTTAACATAGGTGTCGAGATCACTACTTGTGGTTTAATTTGTGTTCCTTTAAGCGCTTTCCTCCAGGTAATAGTAATGTATGTAATTGAATGTTCAGTACAAAGGTAATGCTAAAAATAAAGTTAATTGATATATGAGCTTCAAGGAGTAAGTGGCCATGTGATCCTTTAAAATCTGATCTCCTGGGGTTTGTTCATTCCAATTTATTGAGTGCTCTTCTTCATTCCATATGTTCATTCCTCCGGGAGTTCTATATCGTGAATAATGATACTTATGTATATGCAACTGTAATTTATTCGTACTACATCACGTTGGTTCACTATCTTGGTATCCAGGTCATTAGACATTTTGATGGCTGCAAGGCTGATCTAGTTGTTTGTGATGGTGCCCCTGATGGTAAAACTACATAAATGGTTGTTTCATTATTTAGCAAATTGTGGATGAGTTAATGTTCAATGACATAATAGTTAATGCTTTCTATGACATCCTTGTGCTGTGTTTATTTGCAGTCACTGGTCTTCATGACATGGATGAATTTGTTCAGTCTCAGCTCATACTTGCGGTGAGCCCCAGACTTCTGCAGCAACTAATGTGTGGTTAAGTGGGGGCACATGGAATTATATCATTGAGCATGTGTACTTCTCCTTTGTTACTTTCTAGTCCTTGTTTCTAGAGATGGTGCGAAATTTATTGAAGTTTATGCTACACCATAGTGGCTGACTTACTGTTTATGCAGGGTTTAACCATTGTCACACACATACTTCGAGAAGGTGGGAAGTTTATAGCAAAAATATTCCGTGGAAAAGATACAAGTCTTCTATACTGCCAGGTAAATAGGATACTTGTTTGACATCCCAGTTTTGAGTTCTTATATGATTTGGTGAATTGCATATTACTTAAATCATCAACCAGCATTCCAGGATAAATGATACCCAAGTGTTCCACGTATTAAGATGTTTTGAGTCAGGAGGGGAAGTAATGCTAAAATGTGAAAACATATTCATCCATTATGTTGATCACGGAAGAAAATAAAAAGCAAGATATTAGGCTTGTAATGAAAGCAGCCAGTCATCCATAGAACTGTTAGCAATTGAACAGTCAACTTCTCCATCACTATATGATGAGAAGTATTAACCATTCTTTTTCTGCAATCTTCTTTTATTTTTCAAATTTCCATTTTCCCCTTTGTGAATTTTTATTATTGGTTGAATTAAATACTGCTATAGTTGTAGCAAGTATTTGGACGGGTGCCAATACCCAAACTGCTACATTAGACTTGGTCAGTGATGTGAGAAGGCTGTGCTGAAAAATAAAGCTTTTCTTATTTCTTCTGTTTGAGCAGCTGAAGTTATTCTTTCCAGTGGTAACATTTGCAAAGCCAAAAAGCAGCCGTAATTCAAGCATAGGTAAGGGGATAGTTTGTTTTAATATATGCTTTATACTCTCTTCTTGGTGTCTGCACAATACATTGTGCAGAAGCTGAACATCGATATAGATTTTCAGGTGAACAAGGATTTTGTACATCTAGAACTATACGTCACACTATATTGCTAAGAATGGAAACAACGTTTCTAGAAATTAGTGATTATTAAGCTTACTGTGAATGGTATGATTTATTGCTCCAATAACCTGCAAAAATTCTGACAGAAACTTTGATTTCAACACATTAAATGTGTCTATCGCTATAATTTGTTGCCATTTCAAGTGGAGATAACATGGATATGATAAAAAGCAAAAATGGTCTGACGTTTTGGATTGGATTGCTGAAGATATGCAGCAGTTTGCCGTTGTCAAGAAGGGTTTGAGTGGAATCCACATATCTATTAGGCATGCAAACCTAAAGTTGATAAAATCGACTTGCAAAGGCAGGAATTATGCATTGCACTGAATGCCGGAATCTGATATTGTATTGTTAAACTTGCAGAGGCGTTTGCGGTTTGTGAGAATTATACACCTCCTGAGGGATTTAACCCGAAAGACTTGCATCGCCTCCTGGAAAAGGTGGGAAGCCCCTCTGGAGCTGATGACCTAGGTATGTCCGCATCACCTTCCTTTTTTCATTTTTGTAGTGTGAGCACATGTGCATGCTTGCATGTAAAAATCTGTCATTGTAATCAAGAACAAATCTTAGTTTTCCATTCTATGTTTCAATAAGAACATCTTTTGAACTTTGATTGCAGATGTCATCATTTCCCTTTTCTCAAGGGATATTATCTTGAATCTTTCAATCTTTTGCAGTCAATGACAAATAAAATTGCTATGCCATCTCAGATCTCATTTAGTCCCTGCTCTAGGAGAATCTATGACCATAAATGGCAAGATTTACAACTCATCTATCATCTCCTTGTGCTAATAAACATAATCATTGTGCATCGTTAAATATTATTAACGGTGGACTATAATCATTGTGTATCGTTAAATACTGAAATCATCTATGCAAAAGTTAAAAGTAAAAGGATTGTCTTTTCATGAAATGTATAAACAGTTGTGCCCCTGCTTGGATTTGTTTTACTAGGGCCAGTTGTTTCCAGTCTTAGCCTATTGTAAGTAAAACTTGAAAAAAGATCCTGCCTTTTGTCATATAGAATGGAACTTGCTTTTGGTCTTTGGGAAGACTATGAACAATTGAAGCAAGGGGTTTCACTATTGTGCTTGAATTCTCAGAGCTGGTTCTGCACTGACCCTGTTATAGACTGGTCAATTGTTAGTGTTTCAATGTTCTTCACACTGTCTATGTCACGACAGATTGCAGTAGTGGGTGGTTGGAAGGAGCAAATAAGGTTTACATCCCATTTCTGGCCTGCGGGGACCTCAGTGGCTATGACTCAGACCGATCATATCCGCTGCCGAAAGCTGCAGACGGCACATACCAGAGCTTGGATCCTGTACAACCCCCTATTGCCCCTCCTTACAAAACAGCTCTTGAACTGAAAAAGGCTTCTTCTGGTCAAAGCATACGAGAGCTTGCAAAGCTTTCCTTGGATACATAACAAGTTTTAAGTTTTCTCTTCATGTCCCCATCACTATTTTTAATACTCGAGACAAATTATGTTAAGGAAGGTATGAACAATCCCATCATCTTATTTATCACTAGAAATAGACCACAAATCATTGTGCCAGGGAATTGTCTCACCTATCATTTGAGGATTGTTAAACAATCCCATAGACCACAAATCATTGTACCAGGGAATTGTCTCTCCTATCATTTGAGGATTGTTACAGAAAAGTTTGTTATAATTGTGTTTCGTGATCAATCAGAGAAACAAAATTGTAATGAAACACTGAAATGAAGTGAAGGAACAAGTGGGAAACAACCAACTGACTGACTCACTTGGCATGAATCAAATGACTGGACCTCCTATAATGTTGAACAGACAAGACAGTAACAGAAGGATGGCCTATGTCTGAACATGTCCGTCTCCCTTAGCTGTAATGATGTTGAAATCGTGCGTTTCATGCGTATCCTCTTAAACAGACACAAGTTACATAATTTCATTGAATTTAGACACGTAAATGGTCTTTAATTTTGAACTAATCACCACAGAGTTCTTAAATCTCAACATTTAGTTCACAAAACTTGAAACCAATACGATATCTCAAGAACATTAATCTGCAGAAACTGAGTTTGGCCTTGACATAGCGGACGAAGAATTCAAGAACTCGATGCAATCTTCTATAGCTTCAGCTCTTTGTGAATCCACTGTGTCAGCAAGCGATCTTGATCTTGCCAAACTCTCCGACGACACTTTACCCGAAGATGATGATGTTGTCTTCCTTGTGGCGGACACAAAACATAGAACTGTCGCCACTTTAGCTCCAAGCCGTCTTAAAACTCTCCCCGGAGACAGTTTTGAGCTTTTGGTCAGTCCAAAGCTGAAAATTCCAAGGGTCCCTACTCCATGCTTGAGAAACATCGATGGCTTCTTTACGTTGAGATCGTCAGCACTGAAACTCACTCGCTTGCTTGCTCTTTCAGACATTATTCTGAACCAGGAGGCAGTCAGACAGACAACTATGTGTGAGTGTTATCTATAATATACATATGAAGTTCCAATAACACAGGAAAAAAGGGTTCTGTTGGTGTTTATAGGAAGAACTACGAAGTTGAGGGAAGTGAGAAGTGGAGAGTGAAGAGTGAAGAGACAAGAAGACCGTTTGTCAAGGCTGTAGGGTGTATTTATTGAATAAGGACTCAGATACTGTTACTTTCCAATCCTATTCTTGCACTGGAGCGTTTTATGTCTAAAATAGAGTTAAATCAGGCTAACACAAATTCTTTATTCTATTTATTCTGTTATGTTAAATTTTATTTATATATTTACGTATAGTTTACATAAATACGTAGATAAGATTTAATAAAATATGATAAAAATACTATAATCGAAATAGAAAATCTGATCCTAAAAAATAGAAGATCCCAATTCAATTAAAAGATGGAAAAAAATATCAAGACAATAAAGACTCCTTCTTGGAATTAATATTATTTCATTTTTAATTACTTAATCTTTTAAAAATATCTTAAACAAATATCTGCAATATAAAAATATAAATTAAATTATTATTCTTGAACTAATTAAATTCGACTCAAACTAATAAGTCATTATAATTTTTAAGTTATTACTTGAAATTTAATTTAATATAATTAAAATTAAAAATTATATTAATAATATTTAATTAATTTCATGTTTGATATGATATATATTTGTTATTATGCTTTAATCAAAACATTTTCTTTTTTGGTTGTCCCACAAAATGTTTTAGAAGGCCCTAATTATGAAAAAACGCTTTTAAGTTATCCACACTCAAATTAATTCCCGTTTGTATCAGGTCAGCCTGTAAGAGGTAAAATGCTTACCAAACAAATTTTTCCATTTCCACTGCAAAATTGAAAGATTTTTTTCATAATTTTAAAATTTTTAATTTTATAAAAAATTGTCTTTTAATGTAAAAGCTCAAATTCCAACATCCCCTTGTTCACTTTTTTCATATGATGACTGTCCACTCCAGCTGTCCTCCTTCTACGTCACTTTCTGTTTACTCTTCTGAATTTTAACCAACCACGTCATCTCTCTGCCTCCCACACATGAATCGAATCCTCTGTTCCCAAACAATACAACATCGTTTTATTATATTCTATGCAAAACAACGTTGTATTCGGCAGGAAACTGAAACAGAGTTATTAATATATATAATTAAACAAATGGATAAAGTGATATTACAAGCGCCAGCCGCCAAGTTCGACTGATTCTTCTCCTACACAAACCTCTTATCATACCATGGAAGCACCTTCAAAACATACCAAACCCTCTCTTTATACTCTTCCATAGTTCAGAGCAAATAAATAACGCAAAAATGCCTTGTGCTTTACTCCATCTAGCGTCTCCAAATGCACCATATACTCATATCAGAAATCCGCCATTAAAACCCTCCAGCTCTCTGTTTCTGACCTTCCTATGCTCTCTTGCCAATACATCCAAAAGGGTGTTCTTCTTTCTTATCCACCTTACTCCATCAAAGACCTCATCACATCTCTGAAACATTCTCTCTCTATCACTCTCACCCACTTCCCTCCCCTCGCTGGCCGACTCATCACCGACCAAAACGGCCACGTTCACATCCTCTGCAACGATGCCGGCGTTGAGTTCGTACAAGCCAAAGCAGTACACTTGCTTGTTAACAGCATTCTGTCACCTCTCGATGTTCCTAGCTGTTTTCAGGAGTTCTTCACTTTCGACAAGACCCTCAGCTACTCCGGCCACTCCAAGCCTCTGGTTGCGGTCCAAGTCACGGAGCTCGCTGACGGCATCTTCATTGGATGCACGGTAAACCACGCAGTCGTGGACGGCACGTCGCTTTGGCATTTCTTCAACACTTTCGCTGAGTTTTGCAAAGGCGTCAAGAAAATTTCCAACTCGCCAGATTTCTCCAGGACCACCGTGCTCAGGTTCCCCCCAGGCGGACCCAACGTCACTTTCTCCGGCAACGAGCCTTTGCGCGAGAGGATCTTCCATTTTGGCAGAGAATCGATACAGAAGCTTAAGCTCAGAGCCAACCATAACTTATTAAGCGAGATGTTGGGTAACAGTTACAGTAACGGTAACTGTAATAACGGCAACACTAACGGAAAACACGAAACAGCAGAAGTCTCGTCCTTTCAATCCCTCTGTGCGCAACTCTGGCGTTCCGCGACACGTGTAAGAAACCTCCATTTTTCCAAAACGACCACGTTCCGGATGGCGGTGAACTGCCGTCACCTTTTGAAGTCGCGGCTCGACCCCCACTACTTCGGAAACGGAATTCAGAGCATACCGACGGTAGCTTCAGCCGGCGAGCTGCTCTCCAGGGACCTGAGCTACGGGGCGGAGCTACTACACCGAAACGTCGCCGCACAGGGCGACAGTGACGAGTGGTGGCTAAATGAGCTACGGGGCATCCCCATGATTGCATAGCTCACGACCGTCCAAATCATTCTTCTCACTATCCAACCTCAACTCATTTGAGCCCCAACAGAACTAAGACAAGCAGATACTGTACGTTCGACCACATTCATACGTCCCGAGTCATCACGCTTTTAGATTTCACAACTATGCGGGTCACTCACGTGGTTACTGACACGTACTGCATAAATTCACCGTCTGATTCAAGGCCGGCCATGGTCTCAGCGCCAACACAACCTCGAGATCAGCGCTCCTGCACCTTCTCCACCGGGAAAAGCTGAGATATTACCGTCAAAATTGTTGGCCCCACCACTCCTCTCAGCCAACGGTCGGCCCCACCCAAAATCATTGTAGTACGTTTCCGTGCAGTAGCTCGGCCCCGTAGCTCAGATCCATGGAGAGCAGCTCGCCGGCAGAAGCTCCCGTCGGGATGCTCTGAATTGCGTTCCCCAAGTAGTAGGGGTCGAGCC
>JANIJH010000004.1:62641941-62673380 GCA_024520975.1 Erythroxylum areolatum | reverse complement strand
ATGGCTCTTTTGGTTTATGTTGATGATGTGTTAATTGGTGGTAATTGTGAGGAAGATATAATTGCTGTTAAACATTTTTTGCACTCACTCTTTACTATTAAAGATCTGGGAAGTGCTAAATACTTTCTAGGTATTGAAATTACTAGAACTCCTAAAGGTACTTTCATTTCTCAAAGGAAGTACTTGCTGGATATTTTGGCTGATTGCAGTTTTGTTAATTCTACTGCTGCCCCTACTCCATTACCTCGCAATCACAAGTTTGATGAGACCAGTGCATTGTTTCCGGATGCAGACAAGTATAGAAGGTTAGTTGGGAGGTTATTATACCTGAATATGACAAGGCCAGATATCACTTTTAGTGTGCAACAACTCAGCCAATTTGTGGCCTCTCCTACGCATGCTCATTGGGAGGGAGCTTTACATGTGTTGAGATTTCTTGCTGGAACCAAGGATAGAGGTTTGTTTTACAATAATGATTGTTGTTTGCAAATGACTGCCTATTGTGATAGTGATTGGGCATCTTGTCCAATTTTTAGGAAATCCATAAGTGGTTATTGTGTGTTTTTATGGGATTCTTTGATCAGTTGGAAAAGTAAGAAACAAAATACTATTTCCAGGTCTAGTTGTGAGGCTGAGTATAGGAGTATGGGTACTGCTGTATGTGAGCTTCAGTGGTTGGTATATTTGCTCAAAGATTTCAGGATTTCTGTTTCTTTGCCGATTGATCTTTGGTGTGATAATCAGTCGGCTCTTCATATCACAGCTAATCTGGTGTTTCATGAACGGACTAAACATCTTGACATTGATTGTCATATTGTGCGCCAGAAGTTCAAAAAAGGTTTTATTAATCCTCGTTATGTTTCTACGCATGATCAAGTTGCTGATATTTTTACTAAATCATTGGCAGCTCCTCAGTTCACTCAATTTACTGTCAAGTTGGGTTTGATTCCTCATCCATCTCCAACTTGAGGGGGGTGTGTGGAAGATATTTTGTTAGTTGTATTTTTTAGTTAATTATACAGTTGTGTAGTTAGCAGGTAGCAGTTGTATAGTTAGTACTGTAGTTTGTACATGTACAGTGTAAGTAGACAGTTTTAATAGTCTTGTATATATACATTACATTTACAACATAAGCTAAATAAGAAACGTATTATTCAGTCACTTCGTATCTTATTTCCTAAATTGCACACTCACAAACTCATCTTCACGTTTATTTTAAAATTTATATAATATTATTTGACTTTTATATATTTTAATATTTATTTTTGATACTAGTTTTACTTATGATATAATCCATATAAAAGATTTTGTTAAATATATTTTCATTTATGTTTCATATGGTTTAAAATTATATAATAATTGATATATCATACTTTGCATATTGTTTAATATACTTTAAATAATATTTATATGCATACATAATTTTATTATAAAATAAAATATTTTATTTTTACGTTATTAAACAATCTATTATATAAAGCTCTTTTAAAAAATTCGTTTTTAAATGACAACCAAATAGTAAATTAGTTTTTTAATTAAAAAAAGTTTATTTTAAAGGCATGTTATATATTTTATTATAAACGTTTCGAAATGTACTTGTGAATTTCTCATTTATCTTTAAAAAAGAATATCCAACCGTTATCCGCATAGTATCCATTATGATAACAAGCGAGAAATAAAACACCAAGATTGGTTTCATATTCGACCACGTAGCCAAAGTGCTTGATTCTACAAGAACCAAGTCTAGCAAAGTGGGCACTTTTGGAGTCACATTTATCACACACAAACAGGATCATACCCCTCGTGTCCTGCAGTCGGAAGTCCCATTGTAAAGTTTCTTCAAGCTCGTGGAAAAGTACAACAATAAAGGGATAACACGCTTGTTATTACATCCGACATATCTACATGGGCTTACGAGGAAAATCCTCACCCATATGTCGAGATTCATTGCATGCTCTTGTCGTCTTGTACTTCTTTCCTTGGCGATAAGATCCCACGCCTGCCATATTTTCTCGACACTAGATTTTTTTGACCATGTTTTCTTATCCTTTGGAATGACCTGTTTTACTTTTACTGCTATATTCTAAGTTATCCTATCTAGATATTTATATATATTCTACTTTAACTTATTTTATTCATATACTTATATAAGATTCACATAAATATGTGGATGAAATATATTATAATAAAGTATACATAAATGTGTAAATAAGACAAGTCAAGCTGAATACCGACGCCTTGCTAGCGGCTGATGGCATGGCAGCATATAGCGGAGGGGTTGTGCGCAACAGTCATGGTAATTGGGTAGGCGGCTTTGTGGTTAACATTGAGCAATGTTCGATTCTGAATGCGGAAGTGTGGTCTGTCCTCCATGGACTTGACTATGCTGTGAGTTTAAATTTGAGGCATGCGGTTAAATAGAGAGTATGCGGTTACTGCTTTAGTGGAGTTTGGATTACCCGAATACGCAAGCGAATGGGGTCTTTAGAGAAGATTTCAGTTACACATATACATCGGGAGGGAAATTTCGTCGCCGATGCTTTATCCCATCATGCTTATGACTTTAGTCCGAGTTTTCATCCTTTAGATAGCCCACTAGATGCAGTGAATTCGTGGCTCTTTCATGATATTATTGATATTACTTATGTTCGTTAATTAGAGACTTCTTTTCAGGTTTCGCCCGCTTTACTTACAAAAAAAAAAAAAGACAAGTTAGGACAAATTACCTACATAAATGTTGGATGAAATAAGTTGAAATAGAATAAGAGCAGCAAAATAGAACAGATGATCTTATCCTTTTTTTAAGATTAATTGCACTTTTATGTTTTATAGTTTAATCTTTTCCCTTTCTTGTTTGATCTTATCAAAAGCTTGCCTTTTCTCCTTCTATTTCATTTTTTATATTATTTAATAAAATATATAATTAAAAATTTACATGATTGCTCAGGATTTATCTACGATACATATTTTACTATTTACTATAATAATGGCAATCTAATAAAAGTCTCACAGATTACAAAGTTTGAGAAGATTCACAAGTATGCAACCTTGTGCCTAACACGTTTTATTTTCTACTTGACTTTAAAAGATTTAAAATATATTAAGCCTCTTGAATTATTTTACATTCATAATAGACAATTTCTCAAGAGTTAGTATAACTTATTGTAAATAAAATTATATTTAAAATAATATGTTGTTTAAAATTTTTATTTAAATGCAAAATTTTGGAAACAACTTCTTTGCTCATTAAGAATACAACTATGTATGACAAGTAGGAGTGGCCTAAATGGTTTCAGCTCCTCACTTAATGCTCTTTCTTCTAGGAGGTCTTGAGTTCGAGTCACGCTAAATGAGGAGAAATAGGCATTATTCTTATTGATGATCCTCTAGCTCATTGGGCAAAGCTCCTTAATCAGATTAATTACGGACGCTTTACTTCCAGCAGTAGTGTGGGAGTTGAAGCTATTAAGGAACCTAGGGGTTGATGGGAATTTGATGCTGAGTAGGGGAGTCAACGATCAATCATCAATTGAACAATCAAGTATGTGAAGACTCCTTGTGCACAGAAGTGTACAGGTTACGTAAGAATCTGAGAGATTATGGAGTTCCAAGTTTACCTCCTCTAGAACTCTTGGGGTAGAATCTTAGGAGTTTAGGATTAGTCCGACTAAATCGAGATACCTAATGTAATAAAAAAAAAGGAATACAGCTATGTACTACTCGAATTTCTTAGATCCCGTATCTTAGTAGAACTTTTACTGAATATTACTAATTATTTTAAATACAAATTAAAAAAAGGTCTAATCATTGTTAACCCTTTTGGTATTAATTTGCAGGTAGTCAGTTTGTGTGTGCTAGCGGGAGAGGTGAAACCAACAACTTGGCGGCTTCCAGCAAGTTGGTATCACCTTCACCTCAGGCTAGTTAGCTAGTGAGCCCTCCTGATTTGACCACAAGCTTTGGACAGACAACATTAACTCCTGCGAAAACGACTCTTGATTTGATTAGAGCGGTTTGGTTGGTGTCCATGCTTTAGTTTTTCGCTTTCCTGTGGGCAATTTCCTTGGTTTTGACTCGAGTTTCAAGGAAACATAACAAACAAACGACGGTCGTTTTCTGGTTTCTATAATTGGTATTTCGGGCCGGCCTAATTCAACATTTAATAAATAAAATTTAACTTTAAATTTAATTTTTAAATATTAAAATATAATAAACTACAAATTTTTAAAATGGATGTTTAATTTTTTAAAAACATTCTATCCAGATGTCTAAAATACATTAATTTAATTTGAAACTTTCTTAATTTATTTATTATTAAATTAATATAAAGATTGATCTTTTAAAATTATTCAATAATTTTATAGACAACCTTATTATAGACAACCTCATTTATATATTTCTCTTAATCTCGTATATTTATATAAACAGAATCGTCTGAAATAAAGGTAGCACAAAATTATGATTACAGCCAAATTCTGATACCTTCTTTGGATTGTTCAATGAAAAAGGACAAAAAAAAAAGAAAAGAACATATAATAAATGGGATGATTCATGCTAACGTTTTCATGCATGAACTATCCAATTCTTGAGGTGTCCAAATTGTACTAATCCCACTTTGCCCAGTACTTTTTGTAATAAATGCAAGCTCCTTGAAATGGGGACCAAGACTGTTGTACATAGCTCTCATCATTTCATATTACCGAACTCATAAATTTAAGTCAGGCGATGGATTATTAATTTGATTTAAATATTGCAAGTTGTAATATTAGTAATGAATATACGAAATCATTCACCTACCCATAAAAAGTTAATGTATAGGATAACAAAACACAAAAGTTAATATTCGAAATGGGTGATAATATATGTAATTTTGTATTTATATTTTTATAAAAAAATTATCTTCTTAACTTATATCTGCAACCTTATAATCACAAAAAAAAACTTTACTAAGCTACAAAAAATATAGGGTAAAAGACAAATCTTCTTATAATTTAAGAAAAAATCTATAAGTTTTAAATTTTGGGTAATATTTGAGAGATGAATTAAGGTTATCATATTAGTGATGTTTGATTAATCTATATTTGATATTTATATCGTATAGATTTCATTGTTATTTTTTAATCAAAATCTAAGATAAAGGATTTAAAAAATGGAAAACTAAAAAGACACGTTTTAGTAATTTTAAAGATTATGGGATATTTTTAGTTTGATTAATCTATATTTGATATTTATATCGTATAGATTTCATTGTTATTTTTTAATCAAAATCCAAGATAAAGGATTTAAAAAATTGAAAACTAAAAAGACACGTTTTAGTAATTTTAAAGATTATGGGATATTTTTAAAAATTGTTAAACTATAAGAAAGTAAGAGAAATAATATCTTTTACCTTAAAAAATATATTTTTTATTCATAAACCATCCCAAATTAATGTTGTCAAAGGAAATGATTAGGGTGAATATCAGAGCTATCACAAGAGAGTAATAATTTAGATATACGTAATAATTAATTAATTATGTATTTTAAATAAATTATTTAACAAATCAATATATAATTAAGAAACAACAAAAGTCTTTCTGTTCATAACCACCTATTTTTAGAATTTACTGTGCCTACGTGCAAATTATGAGATCAGATTTTATATTCCGATTAATCAGTTCTTACCTGTTCTATTAAATCTCATATGCACGTTTATATAAGGTCTACATAAATATATGAATCAGATTAAGTAAAATATGATTGGAACACTCTAACAAAAACTGGAGGCTCCAACCTGCAAATTATGTCACTTCCTCTAATTAAGTGAAACATTATTTCACTTCTCTTTGGTTGGGCTTATACTAGTATAATTTTTGTTAGTAGAGCTTTCTTCTATAGATCGCTGAGAATAACTTTTCTAAGAAGCCAATTGACTGTTTGATTATTATTTAAAAAAGAGTTTTTTTGAAAGAACTTCATACAATAGACTGTTTGGCAACATACAAATAAAAATACTTTTAATTTTAACTATATTTTTTGTAATAAAAATTATTTATGCATATAAATATTATTTAAACTATAGTAAACAATATATAAAGTACAATATATTAATTATTATATAATTTTGAACCATATAAAACATAAATAAAAATATATCTAACCAAATCTTTTATTTGGATTATAACATAAGTAAACTAATATAAAAAATAAACATTAAAACATATAAAAAACTAAGTAATATTACATAAATCCCAAAATAAATATTCAAGTTGAGTAAATAGCTAAATACATAATAAACGGGAAGATGAGTTTGTGGATATTATGAAAATTATATGTAAAATATAAGGACAAAAGAGACTAAAAAATAGACTCATTAATTGATCTGAAAAATCTACACCAAAAAATCATTTAAGAGGCTTTTTTGAGAATTTTCAAATTTATGTTTCTTAAAAAACTATATTTTGACTGTAAAAAAGGTCATATCTATTAAAGAAGTACCTTTTTATTTTATAATCAAATACTTATTTTTTTTTAAAAAAATTATGATAAAGAAAAGTACTTATGTAGCTCTCAAAAATTCATTTAAACATGCACTTCATGACATCCTATATAAGACAAACGACGTTGTACATTGTATTGTTTTATGGAAAACTACAATGGTCTTAGCAACTTACGTACGTTGATTTTGTTGTTACATCTTCTAACGGCTAATAATTAAGTGACTGTCCTTTGTCCCTGTTTCCTTCTTAAAAGAATAACAAGTTATGTTGTCATTTGTTTTTACGTTTGTACATGACCAAATGGAAGATTAGACCAAGACGTAAGCTGTTACTTAATAGAACAAAGTAGTCTTTTTCTAAGAAATTTAAGGTCTAAAATTTTCAATTAATAATAAATTAATATAAAATAGTTAAAAATTGAATAAAATTAAGAAATTTAAAAAATGATTGAAAAATAATACTCTTACCCATAAAAAAATTTATAGTTCAATT
The DNA here is from genome assembly GCA_024520975.1 of Erythroxylum areolatum. Taxonomy (NCBI): domain Eukaryota; kingdom Viridiplantae; phylum Streptophyta; class Magnoliopsida; order Malpighiales; family Erythroxylaceae; genus Erythroxylum; species Erythroxylum areolatum. The sequence goes on along the minus strand of JANIJH010000004.1, from coordinate 62,666,409 downwards.
AAAAAAACCATTAAATAAAAATTAATTGATTTATTTTTATTTATAAAAATTAAAAATTAATTAATAAAATAATCAATTTTTAACAATTAATATTATTAAACTAGAAAGTTTAAAACCGAACTTAAAAGTTGGTCGATTCAAAATTTTCACAGTTAAATCGACAAAACCGATTCGATTTTTTAATCTTTCGATATGTTAAATTTATAAATATTAATTAAATCAAATTTGATTATTTGATTTTGAATCATTAATTTACGAATATTAATTACTTAGTGCACATTCAAAAAATAAACAAATTTTTAGACCCAATACATAAAAAAAGGATTTGTGTGACTAGAAGGTTGAAAATAAACAAATTAAAAGTCATAGGAGTCATGGCCCTGTCAACCAAAATGGGCTTACTCTCCTCTAGGAAAGTCCAACACTTAGCATGCCTTCTATGTTTGGATCACTACAATGGCTCATATTATTCGAGTCCAATCCGAATTCCTTTACAAGTTATTCGAGCTTGAAATGAAGTCTGATCGAACTTGACTCGTACTAATTAAATCGGGCCGGACTTTTGATTAAATCGGGCCAGACTATATTTACTATACCTATTCATGTCTTATAAGAAATTGTTGTTCTTTCGTTAAAAAATTATTTGACTTAAGACTTTTGGAGGAAACTTCCAAACTTGATGTCAAAATCAGAATTGTCAATTAAAGGAGGAATTATAAGTGAGTTGATTGCTTCTGTAGCAACAAAGGAAGCTAGCATTTGAAAACCTTACATAATGCCATCTTTTCATGGTTCATCAGTCTCTTTCTCACTTTCACTTCTCAATAATTTGATTCTTAGGAAAAAGGAATAGCAAATGGCTTACTTTTTCACCATTTAACTTTATGTGCCATCTTCATCAGTAAGAATTATGCAGAAACCTTCAACTTTTTGACTCTAAGGATCCTAAGAGGAGGACCTGTGTCACCACTTGGACCACCCCTTAAGGGCATTCATCTTATAGTTTTGATACATTGCTTATGTTGGTTTGAATTGTTTAGTGGAGGAGGAGCCATGATTAAGCAAAGATGAAGGACCACTAGACTTCGTACCAAAAGCTGCAACAACAGCAAAAAACAAAGTTAGTGGCAGCCATTAACAGTGACTACAAGCGAAAGGAGACAAATAGAACACATGAAAAAGAGTAAAGAATCTAGTGTGACCAGGAAATTTATGATTTTCCATGTCATTTAGTGGGATTCCACTGTGATAATCTACTTGTACTTTTGAACAGTCTACTCTAAAATATGTCAAACTCCATATATGGTGATGGTGGAAAGCCAACTGAGTGGTGGAACACAGAATTTATCATTCTATGTTCTTCTTTAAATCAGAGAAAAGATGAAAAAATTTTAATGTCTTTGACTTGATTTAAGTAAGTGGTTTATCATGAACAGTTAGATTCACTTTTTAATGATTACACTTGAAATTTCATTTTCAAGGATAAAAACACTGAGCCTGTTGCAGAATCTTCTTCAACATGACTTTATGATGATCATAAATTAGAGAACTCATTGAAGAAAGAAAACCAGATTCTTCTGTGGACCAAATGAAGAAAAATAACACCAGAATGAAGAATATGATGCTTCAATTGGTGGCTCTAAGCTTCATGCTTGGGTCAAGATCCCACTCTCAAATTTCAGTCAACTAAAGAGAATCAAATGCATTAGATCATATGTTCAAAAGTGTATCAGTAAAAAAAAAAAAAAAGCAGTGATATTGACATTAGGGAGAGCTGGGAAAAAAGTTGAAATGGTTCAAAGGATAATTAAAAGTACATTCACAAGTAAATTAATGTCAAGCTTTACATAAATGAGCTCTCTGTTCTTTAAATAATTTGGATTTGAAAATGGAATTACATCAGAAAACTAAGAATCTCAGTTGGGAAAGTCTAATATGGCTATGGACTAACTGGAATCCCCAATTCACATATTCACATTAAAACCATCATAGTAGCATAAGAAAGCCATTCAAAATTAAAAAAATAAGTCAATACCATTCTCAATAACTTTATACTTCTAATCCTGAATCTCATCCCACAACATTATTTATGTTGCATCGCCTGCATCTCGCCAAATCAAATTGTACGGTAACCCGGAACAGTTCCACAAATTTTGTTCCTGCAACTTGTATCCATAAGAGGTCATGAACAATTTGTTATTTTCTGGATTATAGACAGTGCCACCTGCTTCTTCAGATTGTTGTTCCCAGTCAAATAACCCCTTTTTTGTAGAATTCGTTCTCTGCAGTCGAATCGTTGCGATTGAATGATTTGGAGATGTTGGTTTATTAGCTTCTGGTGAAGCTGACTTGGTATCAGGAAGAGTGACTGTAGTTATATCATGGATACTAGATCTTCTTTTATCTTTCCCTCCAGTACTCTGCCTGATGAAGTACTTTTGTGCATGGCTAGCCACCTGAGTCGGAGTTCGAGTAGTTACGAAGTATCGAGATATGTTTCTCCAATCCCCTTTACCATACTTTTGAAGACCCAAGAGAAACTGCCTGCAAATTCATATCACAAAAGCGAGATTCACAAACTGAACAAGAAAAGATATCAAGAGCCTAAAAATCATTTATCAAAAGCATATTCACAAGAGATGAACTTTCTTAATGGAGGATCTATACAAGGAGTTACTTTCCAATTTGTATGTTGGACATATGATCATCAACTGAATTCTACCTTTCAAAACTTTTACAAGCATTGATTTTACTATAGATGAAGTTCAGAAGTGACTTTGATCATTGCCAGAGTCAAAATATAAGAACAATAGCTTTAACTGATAATGGAATCAAAGTAACCTGTGCTCCTCCTCAGTCCATGGAACCCCCTTCTTACGTTCTTGTTCCGATGATCCTCTTCCGGTGGCTCTCTTGCCGCTCGGACTAAAATATTGCCTGGGACCACCAATGTCCTGACTACTAATCCACTCCAGAGTGAAAGAATCGTTACTGTATCCTGGAATTGGGATCAGACCTGCCTCTATATCACTGACATCTTCTTCCAACTGCCTATACTGCTTCATCACATCACCGACAGTTTTGCCTGGAATCATGTTAGCTACTTTCACCCATCTATCAGGTGTATCTTTATCAAACAAAGCAAGAGCATTCTCAAACTGTTTGTTCTCGTCAGGAGTCCACCTGGAACTCCTGCTTTCTTGAAACAACCAATTTGAGTTCTGAAGATAAGATCCTGGTGAGATAATCGCCAAACCCTCATTCATGGTTTTCGATGGTTAAATTGCACAATCAAAACCAAATAGCTAGCATGTCCCAATTCAAAGTGAATAACAGAGAAGACAGTCAATGCAGAGAAGAAGTGAATTTTTATGATCGAGTAGACATCAAATCAAAACCAACACTTTTTCACATCAAAGAGAACAAATAGAGAAATTTAAAGAAGTCTCAACTTCCCCAAACTTGAGAAAAATTCGCTTAGTAGCCAAATGATAAACCCTAGAACAAATCCTTTACTGAATTCAATCTCAAATATTTACAGTATCGCCATAAAGCTTCAAACTTTTAGTAATTCACAAAAAACCCAGGTTGCAGACTTGTTTATATATAACATCAAACTAAAAAAGGAAAAAGAAAACTTAAATCAGAGAGACCCAGAAACAAAGAACTTCTCAAGATTTTAAAAAAGAACCAAAGAAGTGAGTGAAACAAGTGTTCGATAGTACTAAAAATAATAACCAAAAGCTCAGAGAGAGAGAGAGAGAGAGAGAGAGAACAGAAATGAGAAGTAAAAAGCAAAACAGAGTAAGAAACAGGTCAAAGGTATTGAGCTGTTATTGGTGGATATGAGTGTTTGTGGGCTACAAAGGTTCTCGGTGAGGGCAAGCTATGATTGGCTAGGTGGTGAAGAAGAAGATGGCTTTGGATAGTTTATGGCTCTGGGTAGTTTAGTTACTTCAATGTACAGAAAAGTGTATCCAATACATGGCACCAATGTTCAATCCAACTGAAGTATTTCTTTTACTTTCTCATACTTTTCGTCTCAGGGAAGGTCCATCCGTTAATCAAATAGCTTGTTAGGTTTAAACCTATAAGATAATGCAAATGTACTTGCCAAGTACACATATACATATACAATAAAGTGTTGAGTACATATGAACTAATTTTTATTAACAATAATATAATATTATTAATTACGATTTTAATTAACAATTTAGCATAGAAAACAAGTAAAATTCTTTACTTCTCGTCGTCTTTACATTTGTTTAACATTCTTGTTCTACACACATATGCAAGTTATAGTTTTATAATTATATTGGATCCCAACATAACACTCAACTAATACTTGTTGGTTGCTTCTTAAGAAGAGGTGGCATCTTGCTTTTGGTTGAACTAAGATTTGTTTATATAAACTTATGCTAATTAGTCACTAATTAAGTCAATAGATGGCTGAGATGGGTTGGGACATAGTTGGTACAGATTTAATAGACCAGAGGATTTGAGGGGCTTAATTAGTGACTAATTAGCATAAGTTTATATAAACAATTCTTAGTTCAATCAAAAGCAAGATGCCACCTCTTCTTATGAAGCAACTGAGATAGGTTGGGACAGGGTTGGTACAGGTTTATTGGGCCAGAGGATCAGGTTCCTTAGTTAAGGTCTTTATCTCTAAAATCTAAGTCTAATTCTCACATAAATAAATAACTAAGATGAGTTGGGACATAATTGGTACAGGTTTATTGAACCGGAGGATCAGATTCCCTAATTAAGGTCTTTTTCTCCTAAATCTAAGTCTAATTCTTAGATTGTTGTCCCCACCTAACAGATGTCGAGTCTTCTTAAGGGCTGATAATGACTACTTATGAACAGGAAATTGGAAGTTTCCAAAAAGGGAAAGATTCTTGAGTTATACCTATTTGAGTGTAGTGACTTAAGTAATTGATAAAGGGTTGGTCTTGGAATGTGAACTTGATTAGTGTTTAAACAAATGAGATTGAAAGGGTTGTTGTTCTTAATGAGTTGTCATAAGAGTGGATGTGCATTAGCTGATGTGGGGACCTTGTGAGGTTATTAATGGTATTAAGTTAGGAGATTAAACAATGTGAGTACCTAATTCAACTTAATAAAAAACTATATTTAAGTATAAGAAAAAGGGCAGATTAGGGTAATATATTATACATGACATTTGTGCCACTCAGGGATAGAATCTTAAGCATAGTCTACTCTAATTTAATTCGATTTAAAGTCAAAGAGTCAAATTTAAATTGATTTGGTTTGGATTTAGAAGGTTGACTTCGATAAGAATATTTCCTCAAAACAATACCATTTTAGTATAATTTATCAAAATCATCTTTTGCTAAATATGTAAATTTAAGAAACTTAAAATCAATATGACATTGTTTTGATCAATTATATCAAAACTAATAATCACTTTGATCAGTTCAATCATAAAATTTTTTAACTGATTGATTTTTTAGTTCGATTTTTAATTTTTCAGTTTGATTTACTTTATTAACTTTTATTACTAAAAATTGATTATTTTATTAATTAATAGGTCAGTTTTATAAATTAATCAATTTTTATATAACAATCTTTTTTTAATTAAACTTCAATTTTTGTTATAAGTAAGGATAATCTCCTCAATTTATATTTCAAAAATTGTAATTTAATTCAATTTTAACCTATTTTATGACGATCTAATACTAGTTGAAAATATAATAAAATTGAGATTTGCTTAATCAGATGCAATATTTGTCTTTGGACATCCAAATAAGAAAGACTTAAGAAAGCTGAGATTCATTAAAACAAGAAAATTCTCATTCCAAATGCTAGCTCATACGATATTAATTAATACTTGCTTGAGCAAATTTCAATTCCCTCAAGGAACAAATTGGGGTCTTGAAAGTTCTCAACTCTTGGTCTTTTTAGTAGAAGCATCCTCCCTATTAGAGGCTTTGAAAGGTAATGCTTCTCTTCCTCTCAATTTAGGTTTTAACATTTGGGAAGATCCTTTGGAGGTGGTAACAGTGACTCATTAGGTCCTTTTCCATTGTCTACTAAGAATGCCATCTTCAATCCCCAAGTTGTGTGTACTTCTAAATGGCAATGCAGGAACCAAACTCCTACAAACAACAATTTCATTTATCAGCACGATTTTTTCTGGGTTATTATAAATTCTAACGTAATGATCACATGAAAGATAGCGATTACGAGTTTTCTCTTTTTACCTGGATTATCGGCTTGAAACCTTATGGCGGTCCATCCACCGGAGGGTACTCCAACTGTGTTCCTCTCAACAGGATCATTAAGGTTGAAATTGTTAGGATCGGTCTTGGAATTATAGTTCCCAATTCCTCTACCAACAACGAAGAAGTTGAATCCATGCAAATGAATTGGATGGTTCTCAGGAGCAATGATCCCAGTATCTTGCAACACTAGTTGAACAGTGGCGTTATATGGCAGCCTGTAAACTTTAGTTCCATTCATGGTCCCCAAATTTGCCGGTCCAGGTCCTGAGTAATTGAAAGTTTGCGGCGGATTTCCAGGAAAATCAGTGGTGAAGACCCCTTTAATATTGAAGAAATGTGCTTGAAGGAGTGAAACTTTTGGCATTACGAACGTGACATTGTTAATACTTGCAACGACCCTGCTTCCGTTACCAGCTTTGCATGTCGGACAAGGGTTGACTCCTAGCCCAACCGTGAAGAACAGGCTGTGATCAATCGTTAATGGGACGTTGGCAGGGTACTTCTTGGAGTTCAAGCTACGTAGAGAGTTGACGAACTTGTTTGCAACTGCTGTGGCGTTTTGTGGAGGTGGAGTGGTGGTGGTTGTTGGGGTTGTAGAGAGTGTGCCGGAGTAGTGCAACGTGGCGGTGGCTGTCATGTTGTCTACAGCGACCGGAGCATCCATGAATGGTGAGGCTGCAACCAAGTACTTGCCAGTGTTTTGATCAGCATTGACAAGTACATTTGTTGTCTGTCCTGGAGCTATCAGGACCGTGTCTGTTTTGAATGGCTTCACGTACGTGGCGTCAACTTCCACCACCGTAAGTTGGTGGCCGGCTATCTTGAAGAAGAGCTCCTCATTGAGTGCAGCATTGATCAAACGGAGCATATACGTCTTGCCTCCTTGAACAGGTAATGTGAAGCCACCTGAAAAACAAGATCAAACTGTTCTTACACCAATCTATACCATTAAACATTCCATTCCATCTCCTATAGTAATCTATAATCACCCTGTGAAGAACAATTTGCGACAGTTCCAGGATGTCCATTGATTGTGTGAGCATCAGATACATTTGGTGCTACACCAGATTTCATGGCTTGATTGATCACAGCCTCAGTGTCCGATTTCCACCATTCACCTGCATGTGCATGTCACAGTTCATGGTTCTCAAGTTCCAGAATTTGGTTGGCCAGAAGTTAATTTCAAGAACTAGCTTAGCTCACCTAACACAACCACCACTTCCTTGTGTGGAGCAGGGAAGGGATAGGGGACACCACGCCTAGGTAGGATAACGATGGCACCGTGCACGGTGACTCTGAGCCAGAGAATGTGTGCATGCCAAAGAAGTGTACCTCTCTGGCCTGTGATTGTGAAGTTGTACACATAGTTCTGACCTGGTTGAATGGGGCATTGTGTAATGTATGCTGGTCCATCAGCCCAACCTGTCCTGAGTTGCCTAATACCATGCCTGAACAAATTGTAAACGAGCCAATCAGGATCATTCGACTTGGAAGTTCCTGAAAGTGGGGAAGAGCTGCTTGTTTTCTGGAACATACCAGTGGATAGAGACGTTGTACTTCACATGATTGACAACTCTTACAAGAACTGTATCGTCTTCTCTGGCATAGAGAGTGGGTCCTGGGAACTGGCCATTGACTGTAACAATTGGCTTGCTTGAACACAGTCTGGTAGTGTTCTTCATCACCACCTGTGTAAGTTATAATCATCAGAACTTGCAAAATGATGAGTGTTTGTTCAGTTGTTGCAACTAATTTGCCACTACAGCTACTCTACCTTGAAGTAAAATCAAACCGGATACTATTTTCGTACCCTGAATTTTATTATTCGAGTCCTCATTTTGTATAACTCAAATTGATACAACTTTACTACTTGTGATATTGTACCAGAAGGAGACTATAGAATCATGCATGCACCAAATTCAATAAACCCCAACCCATGAAGCATTTTGGAGCTAACTATCCATGAAATGCATTATAAGGCATAACTTGTACAAATTTAGCACTTACATTGAAGCTGTAATGCCTAATCCTGCACTGAACCAAAGCAGGGCAAAGGCAGGCCAGCAGGAGGAGAACAAGACAAAACCTGAAGCAACCCATTGAGCTCCTGTCTCCTGAGTCCTGACAATCTATTTTCGATGTAAATTGACTTCACTTACTTCACTTCCAACTCTTGTCAGGATTGTTATATTCTTTCAGGTGTCAGATTGACTTGCCCCCCTAACCTTATAAAGGAATCATAACATACAAGAGAAGTCTGTTTTTGCTGAGTTAGGTGAGTGAGTGAAGAACCTTGGAAAACAAGGTTTTGGGGAAGCCTAATCTCTCCTTCCATTTCTTACATGTTACATAAAGTGTTCACCATTTCAAGGGAAATTAATATTTTTGGCAACAAAAATACAAAATTAAATTGTGATTTTTCAAACCACCCTGAAGAAGATTTAGTAAAAGGCACTTGATTAAAATCTTAATCAAGTCAAATCTTGGACAATAAATCTTGGTTCTTATTGTCCAAGATTAGGACATTACGAAGGTCCATCATGATTATAACTAGGGCATTTTCTCATAATGGGCCATGCTCTATAGTTCCAGTTATTTTATAATATGCTTATTTGATGATCCAAAAAATTGATCAGTTAAAAAGAAAAAATGTTTAATTTAATTCTTTAATTTTTATTAAATAAATCTTAAAAATATAAAATTGATCGATGGAACAGAAAATTTGTTAATTTAGTTCTTTAGTTTTTATTAAATAACTCGTTAAATGTTAAGATTATAAAAGTAACACGAGTTTAATTATATTTGATGTGTTTTTGAAATTTCATATTCTAATAAATTTATATCGTAAAAAATAAAATTTATTAAATTTTATAGTGTTAGGTGTATTTTTTATAAAAACAAAAAGATTAAATTGGGAATTGAAGCTTGGACTCTGGCCAACCAGCTTGCTAAACTTGTCCCTAAAAGTTAGTCAAACTCATACATCAATATCCTATCCAACTAGCATGCATTTCTAGAAGATTTAATTCAATTTAATCTACAAAATGACTTGGTTTTGCATTAAATATTATAGAAAGTATGATCCAACTGGAGATTAAGACTGGAAGGCAAATGGGTTTGTGGTGGACAAATGCAAAGAATGCTTAGACCTAAAGATCAGAATTAATATAGTTGAGAAATGGCTTTCATGTATAATCCAACATCCACATCATTGCTCATTTGAAAGCAAAGAATAAACCCAACGGTGGGTCACTAACAACTCTTCCAACCCTATTTTTACCAATATGAATATTTCAATTCAGGTTTTATCAACCTCATTTTGCTCGTGTTAAAACACAAATTAACGATTTAAAATTAAGTGACGGATTTATATTTTTCGAAATTAAAACGAGTTGTGACTTAAAATTAGATAACAAATTTATACTCTTCGAAATTAAAACGAGTTGCAATTTTTGTCATCACAGGTAGAATTTTCATACCCTTTTCATCATTTAGTTCATACAAGTAAGAGGGGTGTATTTACTATGGTTTAAGTGTCATGTCTAATGAGAATTTGGTTAGATGTCAAGTGTTCTTGTAATTTTAAATGCATGTGGTGGCCTAGTGGGTGATTAGCTATAAACAACAACAGAAAGAGTTAGATTTCTTCGTGTGAATGACAAAGTTGTTTAATACTGAGAATGGTAAGTTATTTCGAATATTTGAATTAAATAAAGTATTTAATATTTTACAATTTTTTTTGTAATACTAAATTTCAAAAATTATAGAATATATATTTATGTATCTTAATTTGTAGTAAAATAAAATGAAATTATAATTATTATCTCTAAAAATTCATTAATTGAGATTTTAACACGAAATTGTATATATTTATAAGAATAATTTAATATATTGTTTTCTTAAAAAATAACTCAATGTAGGTTAAGACTGCATACTATCGAAACTCAGCAGGATTTCAACTGGGTGTTAGTGATAATGATGATGATTGAAAATAAAAAAATTTTGAAATAAAAATAAAAACAGGTTCAAATGTTCCCAAATTTTATATAACTAAAAAAATATTTGAATATGATAATAAAATTCGTTAATATTGTTCCACAAAAATATATAATTATACATTTTATGTCTTAATATGTAATATTATAAATAATAATAATAATAATAATAAATTATTAGGATATTCGGTGTATTTTATTAATATAGATCCGTTGTTATGTAGTGATAAGTGAATTATATTATTTTAAAATTTTAAAATATGAATAAATTTTAAATTATTTGAATCCCACGTCATCATAATAAAAAAATAAAATTAATATACATTATTAGAAAACAATTGGGCCTTGCTTGTTTTCAGTCTGTGGTATAGAAAATTATGATACCTTTTAAGAGATTAGGCCCAATGGGCCCAATGGGCCCATCCATCTTGGATTGGTTAGTACTATGAATAGGTTTTGTAGTTTGTAATTACCAATAATGATAAAACGTTGTATTGAGTATCTTTTTTATTATTTATAATATTTTATGATGTTTTTATAATAATTTTTAGTTGCAAAAATATCAAGAATAAATAAAATAAAATATTTTGAATTTTGTCACTCAAGATCATCATTGAAATTTTAATAACAAATTTTATTGAAAAATTGTATAAAAATTAATAAAAAATTATCTTTTTTACTATTTATAATACTATATAGTGTTCTTTATAATAAGATTAATAAATTTTTATTATGATATTTAACAATGATTAAAAAATTCGACTAATTCAACCGTAAAAACCTTGAATCGTCCAATTTTTTGGTGGCTTTCAACTCTTTAGTTCGATTTACTTTAATAACTTTTATTGTTAAAAATGATCAATTTATTAATCAATCAATTAATTTTATTAATTAATAAATTCTTATAAACTAAAATAAATATATTTAACAATCTCTTTTTTAATTAAACTTTAAATTAGGAATATCAATAGGTTAGACCGCTCTTGACCCGACCTGACCCGATCTGACCCTTTGTTAGATGGCCCACAATTCGGCCTAATTGGGCATAATCGTTTTGGCTCGTGACTCGCCCTTGGCCTGGTCAACCCGGGCAAGGCGAGTCAAAATTGCCAAGCCTACTTCAAATTCTTTAATAGGGCAATTTTAAAAAACAACATAAATTGACTTGAGTTAAGGACAATTTCTTTAAATTATATTTCAATTTTTTCAATTTTATTCAATCTTTAGTCGTTTTATAACGGTTTAATACCAGTTGAATCTTAAAATTTTTATTCTATTAATTTAACTTTCGGTTCAGTTTTTAAATCGTTAATTTTTAGATTAGTTTTTGTAAATCCATCTAACTATCAAGTAGTCATGCATTATTATCTTATTAATTTTGGTTATTTTTAATTCCTACCCTATCTCTCATATCATAATATTCTTTACCCCCTAAGTCAAGTAGACTCATAAAACAAACTATCAAACACCTACTTATTCTCTTTGGTTAATTTCACATTCCCTTGGGACAAGAGCCTCTTTTCTCTTTTTTCTTTACCTCTTTTCTTTCTTTCTTATCTCCTCCATCAAGGACCATATTGGCATGTTTCTTTTTGACTTTAGAGGAAATTTTTGGTTGATCATGGACCTCCTTTTCATCTATCTAGAGATGAAAAAACCAAAAAAAAAAAAAGGAAGAAAAAGCATAAGAACATGATCTCTAAAAGATCCATTGCATTGAAAATGTTGATTGGTTGGGCTCTTTTTTATATATTGAAACCCTTCCATTTCATATGTAATCATCATAGCTTAGATGGGTTTCTCTCTTTTTTCCTTTTTGTTTGATGGGATTTGAGCTTATTACTAAGTTTTAACAAGCACTTCTTGGTGATGTCTCTTAGTCAACACTAATGGCTAGACACGGTTTTGCTTGGCAGAGATTAACGGTGCTTTCTTTGCATGTTCTTTTCTTGGCTTCTTTCACATTGGTAGAGATGAGAGACACTTTGAAGTGTAAATTTACAAGTTGTTTGACTTGGGAAGTAAGCAAGAGGGAGTTCAAGGAAGATGTTAGTGCATTTTTATTATCAATTTGCACTATAATATTATTACAATATTATGAGAAATAATATTTATTTCATTATTAACAAAGATGTAAAATTAACACAAAAAAGAGTTTAATTTTTTTTAAAATGTTAAATCTAATTTTTAAATGATATTAAAATAAAAATTTTATTATGTTAAAATTTAATTAAAAATTAATGACTACATTCATAGAATATGAATATTATATGTAAAATAAGTAAATGTCGTGATATGATAACTCAATTTAGTTCTTAAATTCGACCTGAATCAATTAAACTCAACTTAAAATAATAATTTAAGACAATTATAATAACTTATAAAACTCATTAGTTCGTTTTGTATTTGTTGGTAAGTAATATTTGATTCTTGGTTACTTTTTAACCAAAATCTAATAAATTTTTTAAAAGACAATTTAAAACTAAAAATTCAAAAATATTAAAAATTAATTTTTTAAAAAATTTCTTAAGCTATAAGAATTTTTCATTTTTTAACCATAATATAAAATAAATTTATAGTTTAATTATTAAAAATAGACACAAAATCTAATATTATTAAAGTACTATTAATGCTATTTTTAAAAAGCTAAAATTCAAAACCGACCGTCCGAATAATCAACCCGTTTGTCGAGCATAGTCTCTCAAAATCAACATATTTATACTTAAAAGACGAAAATAAGACCTTTGGTGTTCTCCAAAAGAGTACATTTTTGGAGGGGGGAAAAAAGATTGCTTCTTTATCAATGCTAATGCTTGGTAGCAACTTATCAGGAAGGGGGCTCCCCTGAAAAGTTGTTCCTAATCTAGAATTCCTGGTTTGAGCTTAGAAGATTGATTCTTTGATTTAAACAGAGCTGATTACCTGATCTTGTTTCATTACCTATTACAATGGCTGATTAAGACAACCATTAACATTGATTAACTGGTTTAGAAAGTAATGGTAGTGCAGTGCAGTTCTGTCCTGTCCCCGTCAGTTTGGGACCAATAAAAAGCAGAGGGAGCATGAGGCCAAATCATGAGTCATGACCTGTCTTTTGTCCCAAGTCTCCCAACGACTGTTGTAATATGCCAAGATTTTGAACTTAACCTTTCACAAATTTTATGTTTTATGTAGGACAAGTATGAAACAGGGAAGAACAACCTAATTGAATCAAAAAAATGCAAGAACATCTGTAACATTATTCTCTTGTTCTGGTAAGAAACAAGAGGGGACAAAGAGAAAAGAAAACAGAACAGAACAGAACAAAGAAGACAAAAACAGAGCAGGGAAAATAACATTGAACTTTTGTTGTTATTTGGATACTTGAGAAGAAGAAGAAGAAGAAGAACAAATAACAACTCATATGAAAGGGAACAAAATTAGAGTGTTTTTTTTTTAAAATCCAACCAACCAATAACATTAGGAATGTGTGCTCTTACACAGCAAAATTAACAACATCAAAACAAAGAAACATCTTAATGGGACAAGCCAAATTCTTAGTACAACCTTAACACACTCCTTGCAATGGAATGTGCATGATTGGACTTACTCTTTCCCCATGTTGTTCTTCGACTGTTCCTCAGTGGTGTCAAGTAGAACCTTAACAGTCCATTGTCGAGGTTGTTTGGTGAATACCTTGCACTTCTGTTCCTCTCCAACACAAACTCTTCCCTTTTCTTTCTTCCAAATGCATGCCCATTTGTCTCCACATTGCTCTTCCTTCCACTACCAAATGTTGTTGGTGCAGCTCCAAAATGTTGGGAATTTCTCCAACTTACACTGCTGTTGCTTCTCAAAACCTTTGGATTAAAACCCCCTCTCATGGCTTCTCCATTATGTTCACTTCTCAGCTCTTGCCAGGACTCGGAAAATGATCTCTCGACGCCGCCACGACTATACCGATCTTCGTCTTCATCTTTCGCACCACTTCGTCTATGAATCAACCCCCAGATGTTGAATGCTTTACTCCATCTCCTCGACTTCTTGGTCTCCTTCCTATCACCATTGGCAACTACAGGTGCAGAGTCTCTAAACCCCATGTCAAAACTCTCCGAGCAATCGTCCCTGAGAGTCAGAGAGTTTGAGTTTGAATCCCTCGAATCCTTATCAGGAACAACCAACTTCTGTCCATGGAAGTAATCAACAGTTGCAGGAGAAACTTTAGCATTTGAAACAGACTTCAATTCATCAATTTCTGCCACCACAGCAGCTGCAGTCTTCCTGATTGAATTCGACCGATCAAGACTCTTTCTTCTCCTGGAAGATGAATCTAAATAGTAGTCCCTAGTCTGAGCAGATCCTCCAGGAACAGTCTCATCCTCATTGATCTTATTCATTAGTGTTGCCATTGAAGATGGGGGTGGTTCTTCAACTGGGATTTGAGTATCAGACCTCGTAACTACATTAACAGGAGCATCTTCCACAACAGAAAGCATAGTAGGCATTCTAGGAAATGCTCTTCCAATCAAATAACCATCCCAAGAAGCTCGAGGCTCATCAAACGAGTACCTTGGATCGTCAAACGAAATCCTCCCAGCATCAAGCGAGAATCTCGGATCGGTGTCGCAAGATCTCCTGCCAAACCCATAATCAGCAATCTCCGACTGAGTCTCTCTAAACTGCCGACCAATCGGCTTCTCCACCGGCAATGTCGCCGACCCCGGTCCACCATTCCTCCTCTTCTTTAGCTTCTGTTTTTGCCTCCATTGTTGCAACTTCTTGCTAAAAACAGAAGCAGCAGACCAGAAACTCCCGGCAATCTCCTTAAAATCTCTTCTCTTTGTTTGAGAATCAAGATCTATATGGTCCTTCATGGGCTTCAGCTCTTCTTCTCTCACTTGCTCTGGCTCTATCACAATGTGTCCTTCTTCTTCCTCCTCCTCTTCTTCTTCTTCCTCTATAATCTCTTGAATTGGGTTTGCATTAGCATTTGAGTTTCTCGCGGTTTCGTCTAAAACCCTCACAGCATCAACATTCTCAACACCATTTTCGTCACTTTGAGTCTCGCTTTCGATTTCTTTGTCAAAAACCGGACCACGAACACTAGAAGTAGATTTTCTGGGCTCAACTTCGACCTCAGTACCACCACCAACCTTACAAGATTGCTCCTTTTTGGATGGGTTTCGCTCGTCGTCCTGATTAAAGAGAGACCAAAGAGTGTTACGAACCCTGACGTCACAAGACCTTCTCTGCGGCTCAAAAACCCCAGAAAAGCACTCGTTTTTAGATGCAGAAAACGACTTGGTGCGACGTAGCACCGGGAAAAAACCACCAGAGGAGGAGTTTTTGAAGTTGGCTTTAATGTCGGCAGTGGTGGGCACGAGCGGAGGTTTCCGGGAGGATGAAGCAGCGTTGACAGACGAGTGGTCGAGGACGGCGAGGCGCTCGCAGAGGCATGCGGGGCAGAAGCCGGTGAAGCTCTCGTCGGGGTGGCGTTCGCACGAGGTTGAGGGTCGGTGGGGCTGCGGTGGTTGCGGTGGCTGAAGCTGTTGTGGTCCGGTGGCGGGATTCATTACCGGCGGTGAAATGTAATGAGCTCTCTGCTCATATTACTCTGTCTTTCTTAGTAATTTGCAGAGACAGAGGAAGAGAGAGAGTGTGCCTCTCTGTCTGTGCGTGTGTGTGATTGCTAGAGTGAACGATAGAGTCCGTTTAGAGAGAGTTTGTGTATGGAACGTACTGTTTGGTTCCAACGGACAGCGAGAAAGTGCGAGAAAGTGAAGGAAAAAAAATGATGGAACCAACGGGAAAATTAAAGGAAAAGAAAAGAAAAAGGAAAAGGAAATCTTTTGCTTTTTCTTTTTTCTTTTATTGGGACACTCGCCTGTGAAATCACATTTTTGTCCCTATTGATCTGTTGTTTCTGATTATTTATTGTATTTATGGTTTCAAATTTGATTATAATTATAAGATTTTTTTGATAAATTATTTTTTAAATTTTTAGTAAAATTTATAATATTAGCATAAATTATAAATTATATAAATTAAATATCTAAAATTTTAATTTATTACAAATATGATCTACTAATAATATTACTAATTATAATCAAACATTAATTTATCACAAATTTATTGTTAAATGAATAATTTTAAAAAATTTTGGTAATGATCAATTTTATTATAATATAATTAAATCTTATTATGATTGTCATCAAAATTATTGTATTATCTATATACTTCAAACACTACTACAATAATAATAATAATTCAGTTAAGTGAGATTTATGAGGGTTCATTAATACACCTTACTCATAATTAATAAAGATGTTGTTTTTGATAAACCTACATCAAAAAAACAAAATACATATTTAAAATGCTCCAATTAAACAATATTTTCAACAATAGTTTCAAAATTTTGAAAATTTCTTAACAAAAAGAATTTATTTTCTATTAACGCAACTAAACTTAACACTGCAACCAATTAAAATACTATTTATTAAAATAAATAAGGTTATTTTTAATTTTAATTTTAATTTTATTATGACTATTATTATTATTATTTCTTATGGGTCATTCGAAAATAGTCTATCTATTAGTTAGAGATTCCGTATTTAATATAATTTTAAGGTCTCAAATTATGTAATTTGTCATTATATCATAAATTATGGTTAATTTTTCCTGCCCTTTTTAAATATATTTTTCTTTTATGGCTTTATATTTTCAAAGATTCCTGTCCCAAAGAAAAGCAAAAGTAAATCATGTCATCACTAGAGGAGATTGGTGTGTGTATTTATTTTTTTAATCTTTTCTCCTTTTTCTTTTTTTTTTCCTTTTTTGTTATCCGTTTTTTGGTCTCTTTTTGTTTTTTCAAGGTCTCCTTTTGCATGCTTCTAAGTTTTGTTTTGTAGGGGAGATTTCCCTCACTTGGAATTATCTTCTTCTCCTGCTTCTTGTGCCAATCAATGTCTCTCAAGTGGGTAAACATAACAGTGAACACTCGCTGTCATTGTCACAAGTTGATGGTGACCTCAACTTGGCTACTTTAAAAACAGAAAGCTTCTTGCTTTTTACATGTTTTTTTTTCCTTTTTCACTCCATTTGTTTTTAACCAAGTAAAAGTCTTTTATGGTTTTACTTTTACCCAAGTGAAAATTAAGACATGGGTTGTTAAAAAAAAATTCTTGTATTTCAAATTTACTAAAAAAATTCTAGTACTAAAAGTAATTTACACTCAAATTTTATTAAATTATTTATAATACGAATTAATGCAACAATCCAGTAAAAATTTTGTTGACATGCGAGATATGAAAAATATATAATTACGCAACCTTACTCTTAACTAATAGTGAGGTTGTTTTAAAAAAATCATATATTTAATATATGTTAAAATGTTTTGACAAAAAATTAGAAACAAATTATTCTTTCTTATATTTCATAATGTAAATAGTAAAAATGGTTCAAACCAAAAAACATATAAATACCTTTTTTGTGAATTATAATACAAATTTTAAATAATTGAAAGCACAATTAACATAACATAAAATTCCCTATTACCACAAACCAAGAGATGATTCTTGATGACTGAAGTTGTGTGGAAACTTGGGAACGTACAAAGCGTGAAAATTGAAACACATAAGAGATGTTTGAATGACAACAACAGTGGTTGAAAGCTATAGGCTAGTGAAACCAAACCATTTCTTCAAAAGGGAAACTTTTTGCCTCCTTTTGAAACTACAATTCATGTTCTATAGGCACATTCATCTCCATTTACTAATTGTAGATGGAAAGTGTTAGACTCCTAAGTCTAGATCATTGTAGGATTGTTTGAGTGTTGGCGAGCCTTGACCAATGCTTGACACGCAAGTCAGCACGAGAAAAGTGTGTTGACGAAGAAACAAGACAAAATCTTGCGAGTTGGCGAGCAAAACTCAAGAAACTTGCAAAATAGGTGAAAGATGCGAGAAATATTGGCAAAGATCCCGAGAGTAAATGAGATTCGATACGTGTGAGCACGCATAGATGCACATTGGCGAAAATTTTTGACAAGACGTGAGATTTGGATGCAAGGTCGCATGAAGTTGGTGAAATATGTCATGTGAGACCTGATGGTGCGCGAGAATACACAAAGGCGACCTTGTGAGGATGCGCGAAGGCATGCGAGTGCGACAAGGCGTATAAACACTTGACTTCAGCGAGACAGGTCAAAGGTATGTAAGATATGCGAGGTTTTATAATAATTCAGATTATGACTTGTACTTAATCATGAAACAACAAAATTGTACCACGAGTGAGCTTGATCATGAAAGATGGACTTATACATAGATGTACATTGATGGACCTATATATAGATAGGCCTTGATAACTTGGAAAACACATCAACAGTGACGTGGTAAGTGTGGGTGATGTAGCACATGATGACTTGATGAGATCAACTTGAAGATCACATTGGAGATTCATCAAATCTAAGAGATAAAGACCATGTGGAATAATCATCTGAAGTTAGTAGAGATCTTTAAGGATATGGATGCAATCTTCCAAGTTGGTAATATTTATTTGATTAAATTCTAATGTAATGTAGCCAATTAGAAGAGTCCTAATGGAAAGGGGATGTCTTCTCCTTTGTCGGTATGATGCAGTGTGTAATCTTTAGTTGATATGGTCAACTAAGATTGTAAAGATCTTGAACTTGTTTTCCAAGCAAGAGGAGCCTATAAACAGCTCATTAGAGTTGAGACTTATTCATTCAATTATTGAGTCATTCATTCATTGAGAGAAATCACTCAAATGAGAGAATTTTGAGAGTTTAGAGCTTTTAGGGAAGTTCTTATTGTAAGAGCTTCGAGTAGGGAGTTTCTTGTAAGTGCTTCGAGAAAGAAGTATTTGTATCTTTTGTAACATTTTGTCGATAATTAATGAAAAATTAGCTTCGACTATACATATCTCTTGTTACTTTCTTTGCTCTGTTATACACTTGTATGTATTTTGTGTACGAGAAAAACACTTTAAACACTTGTGTGTGCGTGAAGTGTTCGAAGGCTAACGGAATTGTTCGACGATATTCACGTGAAAAGGCTTAATTTTATTTAAACGAATCTAAGCGGGATTGTTTACTTGATATATTGTAATCTATAAATTATTATATATTTTTAAAAATTATTTAACAATTTGATATGACCTAAAAAAAGTTAACTAGTTTAAGGATTTTACTATTAAATGAATCAAATTGATTTGATTTTTAAAACATTGGATATATGGAGAATTCAATTTCAGAATAGACTAATCATCCATAGGTGGCACTAAAACAAATATTTTATATTCTTTAATTAAAATATTAAAATTCAATGTATAACGTTTTATTTATCAAAATAGTGATATTTAAAATTGATATTCAAGACCATACTTTCTACATATGCAATGCTTCAAGACAATTTTAGTATTAAAAATGATTATAATCATATGATCAAATATTTCATAGAAAATAAAAAACTGTATTTTAAAATTTTATTCAATTTTATAATATTAGTTAAAATAAAAATAAATGCTAATTTAACTTTTTGTCAGATATCTGCATTTATCATATAAACTGAAAATGTGAATGTCGGATAACATGTGAAATTTTAATAAATAAAATATTTTTCCAAAATTAAAAATTGAAGATTATAAAATTTTTAATGCTCAAATCAATTAAATGGAAAGCATTAACCAAATTATCTCTTAAACTATAACAAACACAACGTATTCCGTATACAAGGGTCTCCGCTTTGTGAAGGTCAGAGGAGAGTCATCAATATACTCAACCTTCCTATTATAACTTTTTTTGCAAAAAGATTGACTTTGTGACTTGAATATGTTTTATAAATTATCTCTTAACTATATTTACAAGATCTTGAAAATTTTGACATTTAATTTATAGTTTTATATTATTAACAAAATTTTGGATTAAATTATGTTTTATCTTTAAAAAATTTGTAAACTCATTATTTAGAACTAACAAGAGATCCAATCTAAATCCATTGACAAAAAATGATGATTAAAAAATTAAATTAGGTCGACTGTTTTAATAATATAAATTTTAAATCAATCAAATTTTAAATTCAAATTATTTTAATAACTTTTGTTATTAAAAATTAATTAATTTTTATAAAATAATCGATTTTTATAAAATAAAATAAATCAGTTCATTTTCATTTAACTGTTTTAAATTAAATTTTAACATATTAAATTGATAAGAATAATATCCTTTTTCAATTATATTTTATAATTTTTAATCTTATTTATATATTAATTTTATAATAGTTTAATACTAATTTAATTTTAATTTTTTAAGATTTTTTATTTTTAACCGTGGAACTTTTTATTTAAGTTTTCAAGCATGGGCTAGAGGTACGAGGATGAATTAAGAATAGACCAAAGAGCAGTAAAGAAGAAGCTGTGACTGTGATGATGAAGTCCGCCGGTGAGTCACGAGATAAAACCCGGCGTCTTTAGTTTAGTGGCTGTGTTTGGTACAGATACTTACTCACAGCCCACACCTTGCCGTTGACTCATAACTCCACGTGTACAAAGCAGGTCCCATCTCACCGTCACCTTTGACCCTCCACCACCACCAGCAGCCACCACAGCTCTGCTCTTTCGGTTGGGTATCACGAGGTCCCATAAATGATCATGTCTTCTCCTGCACTCTTTGAAGACTATGATGAACTCAATAGCATATGACCTCGCACGTGTGAACACTTGTGTGTGTGCGTGTGTTGGAGACAGAGACAGAGACAGAGAGAGTATATCTGCGCGGGAATAGGGTGGGTGATGAGTCGTAAAGTGCTCCTCTGTCCTCTACGCAGTTGTATTAAAAAATGAAATTATTTTAAAATTTTAAATATTGCAATTTAGGTTTAATTAGTATAAATTTCGATGAGACGAAAAGTCTAAAAAGATATAATAATACGTAGCTTTATCTTTAATTGTAATAATAATCTGGTTTACCCTAATCGTATTATTCTGAATTATAACTAAATAAGTACTAATTTTATAAAAAGTCTCTCAATTAATTAAGAATAAGGTTGCGTACTACTGAACTTTTACTGTTAAATGATCGTTTCATCACAATAACTTAAGCTATTATATGAGGCTAACTTAATTGGTTTTATATATTTACTAACACACTCTCTCAAGTAAAAATCTTTTAGGTTTAAAACTTGCATAGACTTTATCTATCCTGTGCTGAATAATAGGTGGGTAGTAAGATTTGACCATTTGGTCACAAAGGCTCTGATACTATAATAAGTGACCGTTTTGCCTCAATAGCTTAAACTATTATGTGAAGTTAATTTAATTAGTTTTATATATTCGGTAATATCTACAAACTCAACGTATTAGCGAGGTTTTTGCCAAAGTATTGTTATTATTATCTTATAATTAAATGAGTATTAATTATTTCCTTTATTAAAGATGCTTTTAAATTTTAATTAAACATATTGTCTATTTTTTTGCATATTTTTCTCTTAGATTAATTACTTTTTATATAGCTTAATCTTATACAAATATTAGTTAGCTAGTGGACTAGACAATAAGAACTTGGCTGATTTGAGAGGAGATTCATATATTTAATATGATTTTACAAGTTTCAAGGAATGGATTATATGAAGATTTTGTGCTCAATATATGGTTGTCTGTATGTTGTAGGGCTTGTCTTTCTAGGGTTCGGATAAGTCTCCATATCCAAAGTGGATATGCAAAAGTAGCATGAGTGGGAAGACAAAGATTTCAGACATATACATATTGTCTTCTCTTCCCAGTGCTCTGTCTCTCCCATTCCAATGTTCTCTTTATATATTTAATATATATCAACAATTTTAAAAACTAAATCAAAATTTCACCCGATAAAATAAAAAAGACTTTTACTTTACTGTCTATAAGTCTAATAATTTTCTAATCTAACCGATTAATTAATTAATAAACTGATCAATTTTTAATAACAAAATTTATTAAAATAACTCGAATTTAAAAATTAAAAACAGGTAAATTCTGTAAAAATTATATCACTCACACTCGTATAATTAAGTTTAAGTAATAAGTTGTAAATTAAATTTTGAATAAGACGAATTAAGTAAGGGAGTGCTATAATTTTTCTCTATTTTTGAATAATTATTTTTCTCGTAACTTAAATTTATAATTTTAAAAAATAAATTAAATCACTTCCTTAAAGTAAACGTTTAGATTTATGTTTTTGGAGATGGTGACAATTTTATTTCTTCTAACCTATTATTTTATTTCTTTAAAAAGTGTAAATGACACGAAGACCTCCTATGGTTTAATTTTTAAAAATTTTCATATAATTTTTAATTAAAAAAATCCTCCTTTGATATTTAGGTTAAAAATAATAATTAAAATATGTGTGACATAAATATCACACACAAACCAATTAAATGTTGCCCAGGTAACGCTCTAATACAACTCTTAAATTCAAATAAAATTAATTAAATTTGAATTAAGATAATAACTTATTATAATTTTTAAAGGGTTAATTACTAAAAAAACTTAAACTTTCATCAATTTTTTAATTATAACATGAACTTTAAAAAATAGCAATAAAATTTTTAAATTTTTAATTTTTTTTAATTTTAGCCTAAACTTTAAAAAATCACAATAAAATACTCAAACATTTAATTTTCAATTAAAACCTGACGTTATTTCTCTCTTAGCTCTTAGCTTTTTATTTTTTGTTTGTTTTTCTGACGTCCCAAATTACCCTCCACATTACAGTGTAGTGCACCAGTAAGCTCTTCGTTTTTAGTTCGTTCTTATGATGTTCTTAATGTAAGAGCGCCGGATTTGTGTAATTTTAAAATCAAAAGTTGAGGGCGTTGAGAGAATAAACTGAAAATGAAGAGGAAAATTAAAACCAAAACGTAAGGTCATCACGGTTGCGTAATCTAATTTAGATTATTTTTAAATAACGATGTTATTTTAATGATGTTAATTTTGGATAAAATGTATTAATAGTTAAGGTTTCTTGAATACGTAACAATCTACATCAACAAACTTAACGAAAATACTTACGTCATTTTCAGTTTGAGCTAGAAATGAAAAAATTTAAAAATTTGAGCATTTTATTACTACTTTTTAAAATTCAAGCTATGATTGACAAATTAAGAAAATTTTGAATTTTTTAATAATTAATCATTTTTCAAATTGTTTATTTAAGCGGAGATTAACCGAATCGATAGAGTATAATTGAAAAGTTTAAATTATCATGTGAGTGACATTTAACTTTTTTAATTTTAAAAACTATATTTCTTTACCTTTTCTAAAATATTTCATTTTAATATTTTATCTTTCTAATTTTCACTAAATGGATAGTTGGAGTCTAAACATCCAAATACCAAACGATAACCTTAATATGAGATCTTTGTGCTCAGGCCTAGACTCGAAAATTTTCAGATTCCGAGATCCATTCATATCAGTATTCATTACTAAATCAGAATGCTTTGGCTCGTGTACATGGGAAGGCAAATCTAAGCTGATGAGTGGTCTCACAGCCGAAAGGGAAGCTTTTTTTCGTGTCAGGTTATGTCTTGCTGGTGATGACGGGGAAAGGAGCAGATTTGTAGTGTTGAAGCGTGCAAAAAAAGAGATGAAGATCATGACACTTATGGATCCATGGAGGCAATATTTTATGCTTTATTTGCTGTTCTTTTGTGGGCAACTGAAGATTCGATAGTCAGAGTTGTAGTTTTTGTCTCTCTGAAGCTTTTGTGCAGTGAGAATGAGCTTTCCTTTCCATACCCTTTAAATTTCTTGTCATTTTCTCATTGAAAACAACCCTAATAAGCATCGTTACTATGGAACACAAACATGTTAATGACCACCTCCCAAGTAAATCTTACATTATCATATTATTGCTCTTTTATAAAAAGAAAATTGTATCTGGTTCTGCCGGATTTTGACTGAACGGTACGTTGCCGTTGAGATCCATTGGTTGACCACTCTCCGTGATGAATCTGGCGTGTTGATACCTACAAAACAAGGAAGGCACGTCGGGGGTTATGTCCCGATTAGCCCCTCCGACGCTCAAGTCAGTCTTTTGGTGTAGGTGAGATTGCTGTAAAAGCCAGAGAACTAGGTTTTCGATTACGTACCTGCGTTATGGGAGAATTATACCTTATATAGGGTTTTTTAGCTAGGTTTAGATCTTTACGTAGACTTCTACCTCTGCATGGAAGGTTTTCTCATGCTAACGGGCTGTG
>JANIJH010000004.1:62608764-62641841 GCA_024520975.1 Erythroxylum areolatum | reverse complement strand
ACGTAGACTTCTACCTCTGCATGGAAGGTTTTCTCATGCTAACGGGCTGTGGAGAGCGGGGATCGGGCTTGGGCTTGACATGACAATTAGGTAGGAGATTAATCTTTGAAGAATGGACCGATCGGCCTACAGCTCGTTTTGACTAGGTCCGGGCCCAACACGGCCGGCCTAACCAGTATCACTATTATTCTGTTAGTTTGTATGCGAG
The DNA here is from genome assembly GCA_024520975.1 of Erythroxylum areolatum. Lineage (NCBI taxonomy): Eukaryota > Viridiplantae > Streptophyta > Magnoliopsida > Malpighiales > Erythroxylaceae > Erythroxylum > Erythroxylum areolatum. The sequence goes on along the minus strand of JANIJH010000004.1, from coordinate 62,641,633 downwards.
TCTACCTAAAATAACTTCTCTATTATATAAAAATAAGGTTGCGTATTAACAGACTTCTCCAAACTCTGCTTTACTGCAGGAATTCATAATATAATAATAATGACCTTCCTCTTCTCTTCCTCTTCTCTTTTGATCCGAAAAAAGGAAGAAGAACATATAGTGGTGAGGTTAACATCAACAAATAAGTGGGAAGACGAACATGCGTATCCATAAGATTCCACAAATTTTGCATGAAATAATGATGTCTTATTATAATGAAAAACCATTATAGTCCATAATTACACAAAACTAAAGTTGGTCTCACCAGTTCCTCTTGAAGAACATTATCGAAAAGGAAAAATCAACAGTGAGTAGAAAGCGAAAAAGGGCAAGAGCTCATCATTACCAAAGAAAATATGAATGCAAAAGGACAAAACCTAATTGATAAGAGACCTTTACCCCACACACACTGGTCATATTGTTGCCTCAGGATCCAAAAACAATGCATCAAAATGATACTCCACTTTAAACAAAGCCACCATTTTGGACCCAGCATGCCTGTGCACAACAACTTTGTTCACATTCTTGCCTCATTGGCTTGTGGTTTCTGATACTGCAGGTACTGTTTCTGTGGTATGAAGTTCACACTTATTTACTGGCAACAGGTTGCTTATGATATCATGTATTAGTAACACTTTCATTGGTAACACTTTCAATCTTAACAAATTTAAGTTTAACCATCAGCGTAATTTATAAATCATGTGAGCATTAGACAATCTATACATTGACATAGTCTTAAAATTTGTTATAATATTAATTATTTTGATATCAATTACTGAAAAAAAAAGAATAAGTAATACAAGAAAAATAAGGAAATAAAAATATAAAATTTTACGTAATTCTATCAATTTAAGAAATAATTCTTTTATTATTGTGATATTTTAGACTATTTTTATACTCTTTTTAATACAACAACAATACCTAATATGAATCTTGGTAATACACGAGATTTGGAGAATCCAGTAGTACGAAGCCTTACTCTTAACTGACAGATAGATTGTTTCTAAATAAAGTAGTATCAAAGATAAAAATAAAAATTTATTTAGATTTTTTATGGATTTAGCCTCTGATAGCAAGTTGCATCGGTTGATGTAACTGAGCATGTTCCCTACTGCTGATTCAATTTATCAGACTGAAATGGATGGCTCACTGCAATTAATTTCTTGTACCCGAATATCAGTTCAGATCATTCTTATACAATATCCTTTGGATCTTTTGAGGTTTCATTCATGGAGTCCTCAGAAACTAATAATACTTCACAAGTTTGCTCCTACGAGTAGAGTCTTCTGAGATGGCCATGATTAGTCTATAGTGCCCTGAAACCATTAGGCCTCACATGGAATGTATAGATTGAATCGTGCAGATCCTTAAAAATTGTCATCTGCTGCAATTATTCATCAAGAGCTGATGAATCCCAAGAAAGTTGAGAGTGAAGGAATCCCAAGAAAGTTGAGAGTGAAGGAATCCCAAGAAAAGGGAATTTGGAGTTTGGCATGTTACTAAAGCAAGACAAAAGAATATATCCATACAAGAGGAGAAACATTATTTCCAAGCACTCAGATACCTTCATATATATCCAAACAAGAGAAAGAAACATTATTGCCAAGCACTCATATACATCCATACATAAGAAACATTATTGTTTCCAAGAAGTACTCAAATACCTTTATAGGGATTTCTAATACTTAGTAATATATTACTCCACTCAAATTACTTGAATTTAATATAATTTAAAAATTGAATATAGTTTAATTTGGATGATTACATCTAAAAATCTTTGCAAAACGGTTAAATAAGAAATAATAATTTAATTTTTTAATTCACATAGTAATTTAAATGGAAAATATAAAAATTACCATCAAAGCAACCCAGGAGAGATTTACTATATCCATATGAATTATTTCTCCTATTTTTATGAATATCATTATTCGTTATTGTTCATTAATGACTATTATTCAATAATAATAATAAATAAATAAATAAATAAAAGTAAAACTATAAATATTTCATTAATTAGGGGTAAGACTGCGTATTACTGAAACTCCCCATACTCGTGTCTTAGCAAAACTTATACTGAATGTTATTGTTATTGTTGTTGTTGTTGTTAACTAAATTAGAGTTTTTTTATTTTATCATCACTCAAAATTAATTATTATTTTTATTTTTATTAGTAGTTGAAAATATAAAGACTTAGATAACTTTATGTCTTTTATTTTCTCTTTCATGAATAAGAAATTATCAGATGATAATTATAAATTGACCTAAATTTAGACTATTTATAAATATAAGATTCATATGAGTTTTGTTTAAAAATTTAATAATCCAAACTTGATTCATAAACTTTTTGAACTAAATTTAAACCCAAAATCAATTTATGAATTAATTCTTAAATTTATAATTTAAAACTATCAAACTGTGTGAGCTCGCCAATTTCTACAAACATACTCCTAATGATCTAAAACCCTTTCATCTTTCGTTTTTCGGCCCAATTCTCCATGTCATAGTGGCCTTTTTTGACATTTGAGTCCGGAGCCCCGAGTCCATTTATTAGAAGAGATCACTTCAGGCCCGTTCTACATGTAACGTAATGCCTGGCAACAATAATTCTTTTATTTTTATTTTTTATTTTTTTGAAAACTACAATAATTCTTTTATTAGACTTTGGTCAAAAAGTAAAGATAAAACACAAGCGACATGAACAAGACACGTGGACCAATCAAATACTGCTCCCATAATAATTCATCTCAATCCTTAAATTTGACTCAAATTAATAAATTATTGTAATTGTTTTAAATTATAAATATACGTTGAGTTTAATTAGTTTAGGTAAATTTTAAGAGTTTAATTAGGTTACCATATTAGTAATGTTTGTGTTAAGTGTATCTTGATATTATTTTTAACTTAAATTTCAAGTAAAGAGTTTTTCTAAAAAAATTACTGATAAAAGTTTTAACTTTTGTCAAATTTTTAATTATAATATGAACTTTAAAAATTAACAATAAAATGTCTAAACTTTCATTTTTTTTATTCTAGCTTAAACTTCAAAAATTAGCAATAAAATGTTTAAACTTTTAATTTTTTTAAATTCTAGCCCAACGTTAGTGTTTCTATTAAGTTTGTTGATGTAGTTTGCCATGTGTTTCAGAATCCTTGACTATTAATAAGCGTTAATCAAAATTAACGCAAAAAATAAAATTGAATGAAATGATGTAGTTGTTTAAAAATAATCTAAATCAAATTACACTGCTCGTGACATTATGCTTTGATTCCAGTTTTTTTCTTTGTTTTCAATTTATTCTCTCAATGCATTCACCCTTCGATTTTTAGATTACGTAACCTCGATGCCCTCACATTAAGGACATCAAAAGAACGAACTAAAAATAAAGAGTTTATTAGTGCAGTATCCTATAATACGAGAGTAATTTGAGGCGTCACAATAAAAAATAAAAAACAAAGGATTTAAAGCGTCGTGAAAATATCAGAGAATGTTGAATTAGAATTGAAGAAAGTTGAAAGTTTGAGTATATTATTGCCACTTTTTGAAGTTTGAGCTAGAATTGAAAAACATTGAAAATTTAAGCATTTTATTGTACTTTTTAAAATTCAGACTATAATTAAAAAATTGTCGAAAGTTTATGCTTTTTTTGGTAATTAACTCGGTTGAAAACTATAATCTTTTTGAAAATTTTAAAAATTATGCAATTTTTCTAAATTTTCTTTAATAAGAGAGTTGAATTTTTAAACCCTAAATATAATATTGGAGTAACTTATATAAAATTAAGAGATAATAAAAAGGATTTAGGATAATTAGTAAAAAATCTAACTTTTATTATTAGTGTGTCCTAATAATATTATACAATAACCATATCAGATGCAATAAATTTATTGAGAAGATCAAGCTCAAATTACTAATATAAACAATAGTTTATAAGTCTCAATTTAACATAATTATAAAATAAATGAATAATTAATCATAACTTAATTTTTAAAAAAATGTGAAAGAGATATAGAAAATATACTCTCTGGTTAGATGTTAGGTGACCAATAACCATCCCTAAAATTTCCATTAATTTCAAAGACAGTAGAAAAAAAAACCTTCACTTAATTAACATATAGTTCTTATATAATTTAAATTAATGTTTTAAAAATCGAACTAGAAGATAAATCGGTAAAATAAAAAATAAAAAATTTAAAAGGTTCAGCCAGAATGTCATAAAATTAAATAAAATTTAAAAATTTAAAATATGACTAAAAAAGTTTGTCAAGAATTTAAAGTTCAATTATAAAAGAGAGTTAAATAAAAAAAATTATTTTAATTTGTAAAAATTAATTAATTTTTAAAATTAAAAGATTGATAAATTGATCGATTTTTTATAATAAAAATTATTAAAGTAAATCACGCTGAAAAATCAGTTGACTCAAGATTTTAATGGTTGAACTGATTGAACTATTAGAATTTTTCAGTCATTAGTTTAAACAATTAAAGATGTTTTTCAAAATTAGATTTCACTTACCAAAGCGACATAACTCACATAATCAACAATTAATCTTATACTTTAAATTTAGTCTTTTTGAAGGACTTAATCCTTTATGTCATGTCATTTGTTTAATATAATACTTATATGACAACCTTGGTTTGTTCCAATTTATAATTAATGGATCAAAATTCAGAATATTTTGGTCAAAGAAAATCAAGCATACTTATTCATAAGCAGCTTAAACTTGATCGAACCTAAGGCTTCAGACCCGAGCTTTAGTCGAATCAAGTTCAAATATTCAAAGCTTTGATCAGGTTCAAGTCAAGTTTGATTAAATATATATTTTTAAAATTTTAATTTAATTAAAAATTTTGAATTTCAATTTATCTCATACCAGCAAGAATTCGAACTTGAGTTGAAACTTGAAATATTAAAAATAAAAAATTTAAGCATACTCCAAAATTTGGTCAAATGGGGCCGGGCTAGGTGTCGGGCCGAGTTGTTAATTTTTGTCAAGCCCAGTCTTATCGGTCATCCTCAAAAATCATTAATGTGAGAAACAGCCCCCAACCACGACTGGAATGTGGAACTTATGAATTAATAAATGCACGAAAAGCAGGTTGTGGTGAGACTCCACATGTTGGTGAGGGTTTAAACATCTGTGAAACATGTTCTTAGTCTGGTTAGGTGAGAGTAAGAAAGATCCATGAGGTGGGTAGGTAAGACATAAAGGGAAGCTCACGTAAGCAAGAGGAGGAGCTACCAGCCAATTCATGTGGCTCATGACAAGTCCCTATATCACACCTACCACCGAAACATCTTGTTAAAGCCTCTTGTTATGTCATCACACCCATTTTTCGGCACGAGATGGCGAAATGACACTCATCTTTAGGTGTGGTACGCGGACGCGGTTGAGTCGGGTTGAAATCAACCCGAACCTACGACGCAAGTTTGACTTGAAATTCGACCAAAGTGTTGGATGACTCAAGTTTTGAGTTTCAATTCGAATCCTCTCAAACTCTTCATAACAAGTACCTCAAGGTTGTTTTTGATGCGATGATCAAGTCGTTTAAATCGGACCTTATATTAATTTATCGAATTTGAATCTGATTTAAAATTTGATTAATTTAAATTTAATACATTAATTTTAGGTTGAATTGGGATGGATTATCATCTTTACTAGTTCGAATATTATTTTTAAATATACATTTAATTTACTTGATTAAATTAGTTTATGACAATTAATGTGCATTTTAAAAAATAAAAATTTTATATGACCTTAATATTATTGATTCGTAGAAATTTTCATATACTTTTTGAAAATAAAGGAACCGTAGCTGCTATCTTTTAGACGCGCATTAGATAAAATTCCAAATTAACGTAATAGTCTATAAATCATGCCAATCGGTACTTCACACTAGGCTATCCCTATATGACAGACTCAATCGAGAGATTGTAGATAGGGGGATTCGAACATAGGATAAACTAAAATCTCGTCTAAACAAAAAAAATAAGAAAAATTTAAATTTTAACTTTTTTAGTTTGACTCAAATATATATTTTTAATTTTTAATTTAATTTGAATTAAAAATTAAAAATATAAAATTTAACGAGCTTTGATCCTACTTAATTTAAACCTATTTTAAATCTCATACAAACTTAAAATTTTAATAAAAGCATAAAATCTATCGAATTTGAACTTTTTTAAGTTTGACCCAAATTTTAATTTGATCTGATGACTAAAACATTTATTGATTTGGTTGGTTCAATAGTAAAAATTTAGAATTGTCTAATTTTTTAGTTTAATTTTAAAATTATAAGCTCAATTTACTTTAATAGTTCTTGTTGTTAAAAACCATCAAGTTTATCTATTAATCTATTATTTTTTTAAATTAATAAGTTCTTATAAATTAAAATAAATTAATTAATTTTTATATAACAATTTTTTTAATTAACATAACAACAATTAAAATTATTAATTTTATTCAATCTTTAGTCAGTTTTATAACGGTCTAATAGCAGTTGAATCTTTTAAATCTTAAATCTTTTGTCAGTTTACTTTCAGTCTGATTTTTAAAATATTGATTTGAACTCAATTTAAATATGATCCAAACTAAAATATTTCAAAAATAAGCTTAAAATCTAATGAATTTTGACTTTTTTAGTTCGACCCAAAATCCAACTTGTTTAAACAATTTCGGCTGGACCCGTTGGCTATGCTTCAAGCTTGGTAAGAAATTGACTATGGAAGACAAGTTAGGTGACGACAGAGAGTGGTCAGAGACGATCCCACGTAAGACTCTTAGGCCATTTACAAGTAAGCATGTGAACAACAGCAATTTCCAAACCTACGACCAAGTCTAGCTTATTGCCTTCTCTCTCGCAACAATCACCAACACCAAAACCAAATATATATATATATATATATTGAAACTCTGGTTTTATATATATTGAAACTCTGGTTTGTTAGTATTTTAACGTATCATTTGGAGAGAAGTTGCAGTGGCGTTTTCTCCATTAACGCACGTTGAATCATCATCATATCATATCATTAATATACTTACCTTCTCTGTCTCTTGCTTGTGTCACGTTTTCTTCACAAAAATGGCTTCGAAAGCTCTGCTTCATTCCTCCACGCCAAACCCTTCTCGTGTATGCAACACCAGGTCATGTTTTATACATTTGAGAGGAACCCAGTTGAGGTTTCACCCTAAGAGATCAGTCCTGATACACCCCATCAAATGGCGGCAGCGAGAGAGTTCAAGTTCAAGACCAATAACGGATCATAAACAGAGGGGTTGCGCAGTGAAGTGTACGGCGGAGGGTATAGAAAGAGGGATGTTGATGGGAGGAGGGAGGGAGAAGGGTGTCGTCAGCATACCGGAGAGGTTCAAGGTGGTGGCTTTAACGGCGTGCGCTATGTGCCTTTGTAATGCGGACCGTGTGGTTATGTCGGTCGCTATCGTCCCACTGGCCGCCAAGTTTGGTTGGTCTAGTTCTTTCTTGGGCATTGTTCAGGTACTTACTTTGGTATTCTTTATCTTGAGTTGATTGTATTATGTGTTGATCTTTTCACGTTTTCAGGAGGGTAATTGCCATTAATGTGTTGATCGGTGTTTGTGCGCGTGTGTGTCGGCGGTGGCTCGCCGCCTCCTACTTGATATTTATGATATATTCTATGATTAAAACCCTTAAAATGTTGGACATATGTGGTGGTGGAAATGGAATTTAGAATTAGTCTCATTATCAGGTGGTGGTCGAATAAAAACTAAGATGGGCTCCAAATTTAATCCAACCTACCTCATTATATTAATTGTGATAGGATTTTGGTGGTTGGACAACTCAATTTCAACCATTAGAACTTTTATGACAGTTGCTTAGACACTTGCCAACCCCCAACAAGAATCTATTTTTGGTGTCTTTTCCTTTTTGATAAAGCTCAAAAAGGTTGAAGACTTGTACTTTTAATGGTTCTTAGAATGTTTGATAAGTGTCTTTCTTCCAAGGATTTGTGCTTAATGGTATTATAAGTGTAGATAAGAATGTATTCTTCTGGTAATAAGTTGAATTTTACTTGTCTTCATGTTTTCAATTTCATTTTGAATCAATTTTGACTTGACACTCATGATTTATGGTTAAAATGTTGTGATATGTGTCCATAAAAAGTCATCCTTTTTGTGGGGATACATATTCTCCTCAGTTATAGGAGGAGCTTTGGTAGACAAATATGGAGGCAAAAGAGTGATGGCCTGGGGTGTGGCCTTGTGGTCTTTAGCCACTCTCCTCACCCCATTGGCTGCAAACCACTCCACCGTCAGCCTACTCGCAGTCCGCACCTTCTTTGGACTAGCCGAGGGTGTTGCTTTACCTTCCATGAACATCCTTTTATCAAGGTAATGCCACCATTTCTGCTTCCCATGAATTGCTAATGGTTATGACACTATCAACCTGTATATACTACATAGCAAGATCAAGTTGAGCTTAGTGTCACTCCAGATTAGGTTGCTTGGGGGGTTGGTGTACAGTATTAGTTACAGATTGCTCAAATTGTTAACTCTGCAAGTATTTATATTGGAGTAGGTGGTTTCCAGGCCATGAGCGTGCAACTGCAGTTGGAATCTCAATGGCTGGATTTCATCTTGGGAATGTCATAGGCTTCCTGTTAACTCCAGTTATGTTGTCTTCAGTCGGGATGTTTGGTCCATTTATCCTCTTCTCTTCATTTGGCCTACTATGGCTTACAAAATGGGCAAGCTTAGTTACAAGTGATCCTGGAGATAGCCCTTTTGTTAGTAAATCAGAGCTGAGATTAATCCAAGCTGGTAAAACAGATTCTTCTGTAGCCAAAGGGCAGCTTCCTCCATTGCTCCATCTGTTGTCGAAACTACCATCATGGGCGATCATTTTTGCTAATATAGCAAACAATTGGGTGAGTTATATTAGCTGGAGGCTTATGACTGAACTTCTTTGCTTTTGGGATTGTATTGAAACATTTCATATGCTTTGAACTACAGGGTTACTTTGTACTTCTCTCGTGGATGCCTGTATACTTCAAGACGGTAAGCCTTTAGTATACTTATTTGTTGCTAAATCATTCATGGAAGCTGAGTGCCTGAAAGATTGATCAACAGTGGAATTTGGAATTCTTTCTAAGCCAGTTCTCATTGTACAGAATGATGATTTCTCCTCTAGTTGATTGTGTAAGGGCTTGGTAAATGCAGGTGTTTAATGTGAATCTGAAGGAAGCTGCTTGGTTTAGTGCTGTCCCATGGGGTACAATGGCAATCTCTGGTTATGTTGCAGGAGCTTTATCTGACTCCTTAATCAAGAAAGGTTACTCTTTGACATTAGTCCGAAAGATAATGCAGGTAAGTGCGTTTGGAACAAGAACATCAACCATAAGTACCGTCTTTCATACCTGAAGTTACTTTTCTAGTTTATTGAGGATTGTACTGCTCTAATTGTATATTCAAATCTGTTGAATATTGGTGTCTGCAGTCTATTGGATTCATAGGACCTGGAGTGGCATTGCTCTGCTTAAATTATGCCAAGACACCAGCTACTGCAGCTATCTACATCACTGTGGCCCTGAGCTTGAGCTCTTTCAGCCAAGCTGGTTTTCTTCTGAATATGCAAGTAAGCTTCAAAACACTGTGATCTGCTCTTTTAGGGGTCGAACTTGTTCTAAATTGACTCGAATTCTTTTTGTATATCAGGATATAGCACCTCAGTATGCAGGATTTCTCCATGGTAAGTCCTGGCTTCTTGTATATGTTTAGAGCTGGATCATAAGAGGTCACTGTTAATTCTTATTACTATCAAACAAATTTTGATGTAGGAATCTCAAATTCAGCTGGAACATTAGCAGCAATAGTCAGCACTATTGGAACTGGTTTTTTTGTTCAAAGGTTGGGTTCTTTCCAAGCATTCCTCACTCTCACAGCAACCCTTTATTTCATTACCACCATCTTCTGGAATCTGTTTGCTACTGGAGAAAGGGTTTTCTAGACTCGTGTTCCTGACTTGTAGCAAACCAGTTAGAAGCCTAAAACCACGCCTCTTTCTGCAACAGAAATAGGAAAAAAAAAAAAAAGATTGCACATTTTTTGGTATAAGGAGAAAGAATTCTGAGTTAAAAGTTCATCAATGGATAGAGTTGAGTGTGTACAGGTTAGATTATTCTTTATTCTGTTCATTAGCAGTAAATGATAAAATTATATGTTTCTTCTTTCCTTTACTTTCTCTGTTTCTTTCTTCCACCTATTGTAGTGTCACAAGCAAAGAACTGTGAAACAAAATTAGTTTTATGTCATCTTCATCAAATTCACCATGTTGTAAATGCCAGGAAAGAGTTTATCAGTTCAGGTTCCATTATTCCAAACAGATATGAACACGAAGATCCAACTCTAAGAAACAAGAAATTGACAACTGAAATTCTTTAATTATGTATACAGAGGGTTGAACTTTCAAATCCCGTTTAAGAGCTGGAATTTCTGAGATGAGAATACTGACCGCGACTTTTATCAGTACTGGTATAGGCTTTAAATTGCCTGTGTTATTAAGGAATAATGATACAATAACTTGGAAGATTAAAGGATCACACAAGATCAAAACGGCTGAGGCTGAAAAGAAAAAGTTAAGAAACATATGATTACTCGAAAAGCTTATGTCTGTTACAGTACTGCCAAAGGCCATACGGATTCGGCAAAAGTGCTTGCCTTGTAAGGGATGTTACTTGCTTGGATGTCTCAATCTGCAGTGATCAGATTAATGTCTTTTCAGAGGGTTTTCTGTTATAAAGTATATACAACTCTGTCTTTGACAATAAGCTACTCCCTCTTATGACCAAATTTATATGAATAATAAGAACTAAAAAGGTTAAAAATTTTCATTTATTACATTATTTATACTTTCAATATATTTAATTACAACTCTTTTTATTATCAATCATTTTGTATTATTAATTCACTAAGAAATTTATGTATAAATTAGTGTATTTAGAATATTTACATATAATACATTAAAAATAGAAAATTTGGATTAAAAAATAAAATGATAGGCGAATATTGACAAAGCAACTATTCACTATTCAGAACCATCCTTATATATATTGGAGCACTTGTAGACTTGTAACTCATTCCTGACTTTTAAAGAACTCAAAACAGACATAAAATCCAAATTACGGTCTTACCCCATCCACAGAGTCTCTGGTTTTGCTGTTTCCTGTTATTGTTTCAAGGCTGAGCCACACGCATAAACCTTCAATTCCTCTGCTTTCTGCCGAACGAATCGGAACCCAGATAGGATTTGCTTTGTTTTGAACTGGGTTTTCAAGAATTTAGTGAAAAGGCGCAGCAACCAGGGAATTCTCAACTGGGTATTTTTCTGATAGTTGGAAGGTATGAACTTTAGGAGCTTGGAAGAGTTCTGGGCCTTTTACATGACCCAACACTCGAAACCAGCAACAAGGCGATGGCACTTTGTGGGGACTTTAGCAAGTATGTTGTGTTTGCTATACTCTTTGATCTTCAATTGGTGGTTTCTGGTTTTTGTGCCTGTGGTTGGTTATGGTTGTGCTTGGTACAGTCATTTCTTTGTGGAAGGGAATGTTCCTGCAACTTTTGGGCATCCGTTTTGGTCTTTTCTGTGTGATTATAAGATGTTTGGTTTAATGCTTACTGGGCAGATGGACAGAGAGATCAAGAGGCTTGGTAAAAGACCTGTCTTGCAGGGCTTTTGATCAATGTTTTTTTTCCTTTACTTGTTCTAAACCATATACTAGCTTGGGAATTCTATGTTATTTTGTCATTTCTGAGAGCTTTTTTCATGTGAATATATATCAAATCAGAGGTTAGAATAACGAGTCCAGCAAAAGCTAGAATTTTTGTTTCTGTTGTTTGTCATATCAGAATAGATTCAAGAATTCCAATGCAATTGCTTGTTGATATTTTATTTTTTCGTGTTAAGTGGACTTTAATCAAAATGGTTAAATGATTGAGTCACTCACGAAGATATTTTTTCACATTTAGCATTTTAAAAAAAGGAATCCAAAGAACTTTGGAATGTTCAATACGTCTTTGCTGACTTGTCGAACAAGAAGATGATAAGTCAAACAATGAGACGTTACTACGTGACACAAAAAACTTCGGTTAAAAAATATACTGATTAGTCATGTCAAGTTAGGGTATAAGGTTCTATTATATTAGTACTCAAAAGTGTTAAAAGCTAGATTTCAAAAGTCTGAAACCTTCAAACGACTTGGTAAAATACAAAGTTACATTGAAACAGTAACATTATCACTAGAGATGGGATAACATGAAAGTCCATGCTTTGCAACTCCTTTTCTATAAATGGTTGAATGAGAAATACACTAATATCTTATTACGGAAGAAGGATAATTGGGAAAGTTCAATCCTTTCTTCCCTTCTCTTTACTTCTTTTTCCTTCCTTCTGTGTCAAGAATTAAATCAAGAGTAAGTTACAAATGAAATTGTCAAGAGATGAGCTAAAGCTGTTCATCTTCAAAATTCAAGAGTAAGCAGCCTATTCAATGCCAAGATCATGAAACTTTTCTCAGCAACTCTACAATCTTTGTACCACTTGAAAAGTCTTGGCCTGTGTTCAGCTGAAAGATCCAGGTCTTCATCAAGATTGGCAAAACCAACAGTGCAAATTGTGGCAGCCCACAGATTGATCGCCACTAGTCGGTGTTGCGTGAAAAAGATGGTAAAGGCATTGCCTCTTGTGGACGAAGGATAACAAGGACACCAACCATCCCAAGCATTGGGAGGACGAGCAGCCACTTCAGTATTTTATAGTAATACATGTGAAATGTCAGCGAGAAGTCATCTGAGAAATAAAGTCCGTTCTTGTCAATCATCTCCACTAAGACAGTTCCTGTAGTCCTCATTGTAACTGTTGGAAGTTTGATCCTATATTTTCCAGGACGGTCGAAGACTTGATTTTGCTTTATGGTTCTATCACCTTGGTAGTTGCCTGGGACTAACAAGGTTGTCTGCGATGTTTGAATTGGAATCAATAACTGCAAGGCGCTTCTTTTGGTTTATGTTTGAGTGCTCAAGTACTCAAAATCACACAGGAAGGAGAAACTTACAGTGACATTATAAGGTGCTTGAGACCCAGAAGGGTATCTGTGCTTATCTACAATCTCAATCTCCACCCAGAAGTTCTTCCCTTCCTCATCACGGAATGCTCTTGATGGATGTGTAACATAGACCCCTTCACGATTGTAACGATATGCAAAATTATTTCTCCCTTGATCAGCTGATCTCCAAGCCTGAAAGTTTGAACTACAAAGTTTTCAAAATGCAAGGACATCATAAAAGACAATCACCCGTAAAAAAGCTTGGAGGAAATTTGCCTTGAGGGGATGATGGGGAGCAGGAGTTGAGAAACAGAAGACATTCCCATTCATTGTTGTAACAACAAGGTCGAGATCATCTCCACCATCAACATTGTCTGCCAAGACCATGCTGTATCTGTGACAAAGAGATCCACAAATCACAACTAAATAATATGAGAAAGAAAACAAATTGAAACACAAAAAGGTTGGAGAAATCTTACGAAATTTCACCAATATCAACAACATCAGCACAAGATGTAGGTCCATCTATGAGGTACAGGTAACCATCAAATGACGTGGTCACAAGAGTAAGCCCCCTGCTTTTCTCTCCACGTTTACTCAAATCAACTAGAAGAACCTGATTCATCACTCTCCCATGGGTTCTATAAGGGTACGGACGAACTATGGAACCATCCTTGCCACTAAGAACATGTATGTTCCCTGATAGAGTTGGAACCACTACATCAGTATGGCCATCACCATCAACATCGCCTACTGTTGGACCCTGAGATACAAATCATGACGAACTTTTAAGTACATCTTCCCATGTTGGATTATTCCAAATGCGAAGCAAACTTCATCATATGAAAAATGAAAACATTAACTTTTTTCTGTACATCAATACCTAATTCCAATACAAACTTCTGAATGTACCTGGTGAGGTCTTTATGTAAATTGGAAAAAATTCTTAGATGCTACAACGTACTAGCAATTAAATCAAGTACCTTCTGCCTTCAATGTGCAGAGGTACTTAACTTGAATGAATCAAGGTCATGACTTACCTGGGCAATATGACTCTGAAGGTGCTTCTCCCATATCTCTTTTCCCTGGGAAGTCCATGCGGCAACATTGCCATGCGTATCAGTAGTTACTAGTTCAATCTGTCCATCATCATTGATATCAGCAGCAACTACAGCCCCTTGAATTTCGGCCATCTCAAGAGGGAACTTTTCTCTCAAATTTCCTGAATGATAAAGTTACATCTTATCTTCCAACTATTCTCTGAAGAAATAAAAAACTAAGTAGCCATGGAAGGAGATTCATAAAGCACTGAGAACATAGTTTCAAAAGGAAAAAGCAATGACTGAGAACATAGTTTGAAGTAGAGAAACAATGAATTATGGATGAAAGCACAGTTTCACAACCTTATTTTTCCAACTGCTCTCAATTCTCCAAAAAGTAAAACTAAGAAGGGAGACAGTAACTTCAGACTGGTGGGAAAGAAACATTGGATCAAAACAGATACTACCATTTCCAAGCAAAAATAGAAGTACAGAGTCAAGTAGCAGCAAAGTATGACTGCTAGCATTTCAGCATGTTTAAATGGCAGCAAGAGAACAGAATGCATCCAGGGATGAGATACCAGTATAAAAGTGACCCTAAAATTCAAAACCAAATGATCTGTAAGGAATTTTACCATGATGATCAAGCACATAGAACAAGCCAAATGATGTTCCTACGAGGATGTCCAAATTTCCATCTCCATCCAAGTCAACCAATGTAGGAGAAGAATGTATATATGCACGGTAGTTTTGAGTATCAGTGCTAAGATCCAGCTCTTTAGTCCATTTGACTTGCTTTTTATCAAGGTCAAATACAACAATAGAGCTAGCAACATATTTTCCAATATCTATACTACCCAGTTCCTTCAAATGCTCAGGGTTGTCATAGTACCTGTCAAATGTACAGAATTATCAGGAATGCACTAAAGATATTAAAACTTGTCATTCCAAAGGTAACAACCTAATTAACGTAATTTGCGGCTGTATTTCTGGCCTATAAAAACGTCCACAACATAAAAGAGTAGCATCAAACACATGAGAAGGGAAGGTTTCCCAAGTTAATTCAACCAAATAAAGATTGATTGCACAGATTGAAGTAAAAGGTAAATATAAGCTGTGACAAAATTGAAGGTGTCTTACTCGTGATCGAAGAAATATGAAACTGCAACAATCATTTCTGTCACCCCATCATTGTCAATATCTGCTATGACCTAAGACAGTAGAAAAACTTAATTCAAGTCCAAATATTTAATCTAATCTCCCACCTTTGATGCAAGCTCATAACTAAAGTTTTTATCAAGTATTAGACTTACGGGAGTGCACAAGATATGTGAGTCAACATTCACATAGTCCTCCAATTTCTCATGTTGTGCTTCAGTCCAATCCTCATCTCCCCACATGGATTGGTTCACATAGTCATCATAGTCATAACTATACTCATCGGCCAGCTCATCACTATCGCGGAACAACTCAAAAGATGAATCAGCATCTGCTTCTAACCCTCCATCATTTTCTACAGTTGCCACATATTCTGCATTTGCGTGGTCCTTCGATTGTGAACTGCCTCCCGGGGGATTCTTTGAGATGCTATCTTCCAAAAGTCGTCTCCCAGTTTTTACTCCCGTATATGTAGCATTGATTAAGACTGAAACATTATTAGAAGAATTGTTCATCCTTGTAGGCAGTTCTAAATTTGTCTTTATTTGACTCTCATCAATTTTCTTTTCAATTTCCTGACGGGATTCTTTAACTGTACGGTCACTTATTGTTACGGATGTGTTTCCATGTGTTCCATCAGAAGTGATCATTTCATGTTTGCTTCCATGTGCAATTTCATTGGAAGCATTCATTTGAGGTGTTCTTTCTTGTGTAGCTCCGGTTGCCTCTGCAAATATATCTACAGTTAGTTCTTTAAGGAATTCTAGCATAATTTCAGAAGTCAGAACTGCAACGATGTTTCAATACGTAAAGAAAAATGTTCATAAACTTGTGTTTAGGGAGTTTTCCCACAAGAAACTGCTACTAAGTAATGTTCATTTCCACCTTCTCTATGGCAAACGGTGGTACTCATCAAATCATCTATCTGTGTATGATTTTCAGGCTTTAAGCAACCATAGTGCATAGCAATACTAAAAATCAAAGCTACTATTGCATAGATAGGAACTGCATCCACATTTAACCAATCATCAAGAAAATCCTTGTGCAAACCAAGTAATATCTCGGGCAATAGAAGAAGATAAACATGCAAATTTGACCTAATTTGCCAGAAGCTTACGTAGTGCTGATTTCTTCTGGGCAGCCTCCAATATAAGTTGCTCATCATGAACATCCGGATGAGAACGATCTACAGGATCGGGATCCAAACCCACATACCAATCTTTTCTAACTTTCCTACGAGGCACCTCCAGTTTTTCTGTCATCATGTAACCTGAAACCCTAAAATAAGGATATAAAATAAGAAAGAACACTGAACACAATCAATAACAACTTTATCAAACCATCAATATCATCTAATAACCAGCTTATATCGTTGTGGAACCCATCAAAAAGTACCTGAAAAATAGCACCTGACCATTGTAGGTAGCCAATGCAATTTCCTTTACACCATCCTTGTCAATATCATACAACAGAGGGCTTGCATGTACAGTTGACTGGTGAAATGCCGGCCAACCTAACAGACGGTACAGGAGCCATCAGCAGCCATGTAAACTTCTCACAGTACAAAACCATTCAAAGCATTCCCAAAACTCGTAAAATGCACGAAATATCGAGATATCAATTAAACTGTTACTAATTCATTTTCCCAGATTATCAATTTTCAAAAGCCAACCTTGGAATATAGAAGTCAAGAAAAGAGTTATACCAGGCATTTTGTCTCCATCAGAACCTTCTAGCACTTCAAGGTAATGAACAAAAGAAGGAACTACAATATCAAGCTTCCCATCACTGAAACCCAAAAAATTAAAACTTTCCATTAAACAATAAACGCAAACATCTCAACAAACAACAAGTGCTTCCCCACTACCTGTTTATATCAGCAATGAGAGGATTAGCATAAATACTAGAGCTAACTTCCGTTTGCCATCTGAGCTCTAAACTCCTAGGACACATTGTATTCAACAAGGCATCCTCGTCTCTGTACACACGAAAATCCAAACTCCTTATATTCACTCCACTTATTACACCAACAAAAAACTAAAAACTCATAAAAAAAGATACAGTTTTTTAAATTGGCACCCAATGAAACTCACATTTCAGGGTACCCAGCGGCGTCGTCGGTGGCCTCTCGCTCCCGGAATTTATTCTTCTTGGACTCCTCTCCGAGAACGGAAATAATAGAAATGAATAAAAGGAAGCAAATCAACAAAACCCTAACCGATGTCATCAGATGATTTTGTTTCGATTCACTCAAAATTCATTATATGTAGGATCAGTAAACCTTGAATTAGGGTTCAAATGATCTATGAAGTCCAAGTAAGAAGAAGAAGAAGAAAGCTTCGAGCTGGTGGACTCAGGACTAGTGAAGAAATTAACTTTTTGAGAAATTATATATCAGCCCTCTGTTTTCGCTGATATTTACCAATACGTCCGTTAACGAATATAATATTAAAAAATTATCGTTTAAAAAGATCGAACGGTTCATAAGGATATTACGAATGATGTACTAGATTTGTTACTGGATTAGATTGTGATATGGTATTATACTAGAATTGGTTAATACTAGATATTATTTTGGATAATTTTTTTAAATTATGAAATAGTTTCCAATTTTTTTAAAAATTATAAAATAATTTATTGTCATATTGTACAATTGTACTGTATATTTTTAACTCTATCTCTAAAAATCATAATAATAAATAATAAATAATAATTATAATTTAATTTATAAAATTATTTTAATAATTATTATTAATTATAATTAAATTTAAAATATATTTTAAAATATATAAATTTCAAATAAATTTTGATTTAATAATTAAATATATATAATAAATATTAATTTTTAAATTATTTATTATAAAAAATAAAATATTTTTATTAATAGTTTATTAATAAATATTATATAAAATAGTAAAATAAATTTATATAAAATAATTTATTTTTAAGTTTTATTTAATTTATAATTATTATTAGTAATAAAAGTATTTATTATTATTTTAAACACAAATTAAAAAATCTCAAAAATTATAAAAGTTGAAGTAAATAAAATAACTAATTAAAAAATTTTGAAAAAAAGAAAAAGAAGACGTAAGAGGAAGGGAGGAAGATTTAAATTTTTTTTGAAAATTTTATAAAAAGTCCCCCTATTTTTTAAAATTTTCGGTATCAGCCAATATAAAATACCGACCGGCGAAACGAGCCACTAACGATTGACATTTAAACCTAATACGATCGGCCCTTTATTTCATACCAGTTTTAGTCTAGCAATATACGTATCGGCTAGTACGAAACGGTATTCACATTCTTAGTTTATAATATAATATAGTAAAATATTGTTTAAAAAAATGGATGAAATGAAATATAATGTATGTATAATAATAATGAATAACTATTCTACCCTTGATAGATCTTTTCATTTATTAATACATCAAAACATGTATTGATAAGTATAATTGATATTATAAAAAATTATTGAGGATATATTAAGTAGTTCATATTTGTCATTTTAGATTTTATCCTGAGCTCTCCAAATTGACATTAACTCATTTTTATTACTTAAGTTAAAGTAAGATATAAATAAAATAATATTACATTATATTATATTCGGTTTCATTATTTCGGAACCCTTTTCTGGCTCTCTCTTTAGTTCATTACTAACCATCCTATCAAATATATTCTTATGTCTAAATCAAATTTTAGTTTTATATTTAAGGTGTAATTCAGAAAAAAGATATTAATCCATGAAGGTACAAGTCATTCATTAAGTAGGTTATTTTTCAAGATAGTCTAATATTAAATTTATATTTATTTATTAAAAAAAAAGGAGGAACTCATATACACATTAAGTAAACTTCTCAATTGACATAATAACCTGCAAATTATGCTAATCAGGTACTCCATACTAGATAAATCTTGTACAACAAACTCGATCAAGATAGTATAAATAAGAACATTTCAACCACAAGACTTTTTGACTCTATACTTTTCCATTTTACCAATTCGACCACCCTAGAGGGCTTTACACTTGCTATATAACAAACTAAAAATCAGTTGTTTTTAAAAACTACTCGCAAATAATACAATTGTTAATGAGAATAATGTATTCTAAACCCGAACCTTTTAAAAATTTTCTAATTTAGTGTTCTAGTTTTAATTTTTTAATTAATAATCAATTTAATTAAATACATTAATCTCTTGTTAATTGGAATGGCAATTTAAATTTTCAAAACTAATTGGAACAAAACAAAACGATATAATCTTACCATATCTTATCAAGATGATAGTCACATAAAGGATGAGAAAAGTTTGCTACTTGTGCCAAGGATTTGGATGGTAACTCTAAAGAATTGCTACACTTCACATAAACTGCATCAAAGGCGAAGAATTTAAAATATACACTGGTGATCCTATTCCTAACTTTCCTCATCTGAACAACAATCACAAAGAGGGATTTCAATGTAGAGAACTAATTAAGTGTACCAACTGGATATGTATACCCACCAGCACAGCACACAGCTACGGGAGGTTCTAACAAAGCTGCAGCTAATTACAATCCCAGAAACCCTCTAGATGATATGCCCGAGTATATCCCAAATTTCAAAGCCGAAGGGACGAGAGACAAGCTCTCACGCTTCAACTGTCCAATATTGGCTATCTGCATACATTAGATCACTTTGAACACTAACAGATCATAACCTTACACATTCTACATCACCTTCGTCGTGCTGCATTTGCATTCTGCCGATGTGGTTTACTATCGTTGTTTATCCTATCGTAATACATTGGCAGGCGAATGATCTCATGAATCTCATTCAATAATATTTCTTCTGTAATGTTGTCCTTAATGCTTCGCATCACCTGTTTTCAAATCAACAAGGGCTTTTTGTTAAAGCCGGAGAATTAAGGAACATGAAGTGTATGTTGATAATAAGATGGTGATTGAATACAGACCTTCCTGAATGTGTTGAATTCGTTCGGTGAATTTTTATCAGTCCTGACACGCATACAGATCCATACTTGCTCCTCTGGATCCCAGGAGCACTCGATGATTTTGCCCGAATAGGAAGAGGGATCACCATCTGCAGAAACTGAAATCTCAGTACTGGAATCATGTCATGTTCCAAACCTTAAGGAGTGATGCTTCAATTGAAAATTTGAATGGTAACTTTATCACCATAAAATTACTACATAGACGTCTCCCTAGAATAGTTCTGACAGCATAATTAATGAGCGCTAGCGGAAAGCAGATAAGTATGCCATGAGTTTCAAATAAACAATCAGTTATCATAGAGTGGTATAAATTTATAATTAATGTTTCATACGGCCAAAATTAAAATGCAAAATGATACATAAAATTTTCCTTGACCTTTGAAGGAAACTCTGTTCCCATCCATAAGCCTCTTTTTTCCTCTTTCATACAGATAAAGTAATTGGTTATCATCAGCATCCACCTTCAAACATTTAAGTTTGCATCAGAACAAGCCACAAATAAGACTAAGAAGTAATAGCTGACATACATTGTAGGATTGACCAATACCTCAAATAAAAAGTCAACTGAGTTCATCTCAGGATATTTCCACTTCAACAGGCCTTCATGGGTGCGAGGAACATAAGGATCGTCCCAACCCTAAAACAAAGCAACAACCATTCAGTGGAGCCTAATACCAGAGTCACAGAATGAAGCCAATCCAAGCATCCAACACATTGGGCATGTAGGCAGAAAGAATGGACACAGATTGGCAGGTAGGGTTGGGGGTGAAAGGGGCAACACCACCTTTTCTAAGAATAAATAACCTATGGTCAACCGGAAGAGCAAAATTCCACACTCCCCATTAATAGCAATCTTAATCACCTGGAAAATAAGACCATCTGCATCATGTGAAAGCCTAGGAATAAATTCCTTCAACAGCTTTGTCACAGTTGATAGAAGCCAGAAATCTTTTCTCCTTACCTACCAAACAACTCCATCAAATTATTAGTCAATACAATTAACATAAAAAAAGATCCGAGGGTACTAACACCTACCCTGAAGGGCTCCAGATCATATCTGTAATAAGGATTCCTGCTCTGGTATATATACTGACGCTCATTATTACGAGGTTCTATCACTTCTTTTTCAAGCATCTTCCATCGTTCGTTAAATGGCCGCTGCACAAATTTTTTCAAAAGCCAAACACTTCTGGTAAGTAGATGTCCTTTCAGATAATATGAAAGCAAAAGTAGGCATCTGATCATATAACTAATCTCTAGCAAGTCAAGATAATATTTGCTTTGACTATATATGGTATCCTGAAACCACAACAAAGTACTTCAGAGTTCAATGCTTCTTCAAAAATCCCACCAGTCTAGAAAGGATAAATCATGACTGCCCACTAACTTCTTATCCTTCAACCAGACCTATTCCATTAGCAAGCTTGCAAGAAAAGCTTCTTATGTAATATCAGGTGGCATCCATTCTAATACATTTAGGAATAGATTGAGACAAAGTCAGACAAGCCCATCTTTGTTCAGAAATATTAACCGAACCCTTGTCTCCATATGTCCCACAAAGTCATTGGATAATATTCTACTACTATGCAATATGAACAAAATTCATATCGTTAAAATCTTCGAAAAAGCACATAAGTTATTATATACTACCATGTAAAAATAGCAACCGAATGTCTAGTAACGATAGGCCATGAATTTGATAGAGAATCCAACCTCTATGATAGAAACTTGGTTTACTGCCATCATATCGTAAATAAGGTATCTCCTTTCCTGCTTTTGTGAATCTGGCATAGTGTCAATAACCATCTCACCATCAAGCAGCGTGTAGTGGTGGGTCTTATCAGCCAAACCCTTGCAAGAAGGAAGTAACATGTTGGAAAGAGGAGACAAAGCTACAAATAGTATGGTCAAAATATCAGAAACCATTGTCAATAATATGTTGAGATATATACTTCATTTGTACTCCTACACGGAAACCTCATTTGAACTCTTCGAAAATTAAAGCTTCGATCAATCAAATAACAGCCATCCATTGTGATTAGCATCATATATCTTGTTCCATCAGCCTTCCATGTAGCATAATAATAACGCTGCCTTAGCAGTTGCAAATTATCCCTGTAAGGTCACAAATAGGAGAATCCCACAATTTTTACACAGTGAGGCCAGAAAGAAATCAGGACAGTTAGTGTTGTCAACCCCAGACTGCCTAAAATAATTCATCAATAGGATAAACTTTAATCTACAATCCAAAATTTCTTGAAGATTTTTTTTTGAAAAGCACATTTCTCAAAGAATTAGTTGTACTTCCAAATTCACAGAGGCATAATCATAATAGGAAAGAAGATTGAACCTGTTGAGAGAGACTGGATGAGATCCCGGGAAATGTATGTTTCCACGACCCTGAAATAATAGCATTACCAACAGCATTTCAACCCAAACAGACAGATGCAAACATTGTTGAAGCCTTAGGAAAAACAGCAAACAAGAACTTCATGTACCAAAGCAATGAAGATACAGGAAATTATTTTCCACAATAATTTCTGATTTCAGAATTACAAAAACATCAAGACTAAGAGACATAAACAAAGGATGCGTATGAAACAACCTTATCACAGTAACTAAACTACAGGCAGAAGCAGTTCACAGCAAATACTAAGTTTCAAAAAGGCCATGGAGGCTTTCTTACTGGAACATTCAACTTCAGTGTTTGGTAGCAAAACTGCCGCAATGCATCCAGCTGGTCGTTAGGAATTTCATCACCCAAAACATCATCATTTGTCATTATGACAGCCATCTCATGATTTTCCTGAATTTGTATGAGACAAGAAATGTAAGTTCCACCAAAAGTAATACTTTAAACCTATGAAGTCGTGCAGAAACATGAACATAATATATCATTAAAAGGTAGTCATCATAGAGCAGAAATGATGCAGTCCACATGATTATCCAGAACCTCCAAGCATTAATGCTAGAACTTTAGCTTTTTGGGTAATAAAGTATAAACAAACCTTGAGGCTAATTGGAGAGTTACTCATAATTTCAAGGCAATGAGGCAAACAACATGATCGATAATTAAACTACAATTTTAGTCAAGGTTAGAGCAATGTAGTTTGACTTGAAGCTAATGTTTTACATGGTACTTGCATTTTCTGATTGCATGTACGTTGCTAAAAAAAATGCCAAGAAACTGCTAACAGCAACAGTTTTCAATCAACATGCCACAGAAGGTGTTGAAAACTTGAAGTTTTTTCTTCTAAAATTACATACATGCAAAGGAGCAACTGGACCTCCATCATCGTCATCATCTGGTAAAGCTTCACCATTGAGATCAAGATCAGAAGACCTCTTCCATTCAGGAGTTGGAGGACAAACAACCATATCTGGCTTTCTCTCGTGGTAAAATGTATACAAGGCATCAATATACTCTGGTTTGTATATTCCTGGTGGACGTGCATCGGCAAATATTTTTACTGCCTGTATGTGCATCAAGTATTAGAATTTGAAAAGTTATAGCTTATGCAATAAAATACAAAATAATGTATAAGGAAGAATAAATGAAAACCAACCTGTGTGACAGACATTGGCACAGTACGCATAAGGTAATGAACAATCATATATCCTGTGCGATTGTGCCCATGAGTACAATGGATGAGAATAAACTTCTTTGAATGCTTCTGGCGAGAAAGGAATTGTGTGACCTAGGGATAAAAGAATAATCACTTGTGTAACAAGGATCTTGAAGAGGATTTCATGTTTAAAGATAACTTGAAAAAATAAGAAATAGCCTCCAATCAATAACAACCTCTAAGTGTGCAAAAGCAATGAAGGGGAATTAGCACCTATGTAGCAGTATTATATAATTCAACCGCTAAGCAAAATATACAAAGGTGATGAACTTTGACATTTTACAATCAATCAGATTCAGAAATAAAACAAAAAATGCAAGCATAGGCACTCAAAACCAAGGAGCCCCCAGCAAGAAGCATACCTCATAAACAAAGATATTTACAGATGCATTGTCTGGTACAGCATCACGCCCCTTGCATTGAATCTAAAAACAAAGATTAGGAAATTAATTGACGTGGAGTTACTTGACTGCAATTGTAAAGTATGGAAAAAGAAAGCTAAGGGCGTACTGCAATTGATAACTTACTTTAACATGCTTAATGCCCTCCTTCTTCAAATCCGTTGTTTGATAGTATCGAGTAGTATTTGTTAAATCAATCACCAAACCAAGCTGCAAAATATTGACAAATTGGAATTCTAAAGAGATAAGTATGACTAGAATGATTTGAAGAGAACAATTTTCAAGTTCAGAGGCTTACTTTTCTTCCTAAAACTCTCTGTTGATGTATGACTTGTTTGAATGAGTATCTTTTACCAGGAGGGATACAATCATTGTAGAATTCTCCAAGAGGAACCTTGGAAGGAATGATGCACATAATTTCGGAGCCAGAAGGAGGGCAATCCAGCCAGCCTAAGTTAGCAAAAGCAGTTTTGTTTGATACAAGGCATTCAAAACAACAGGAAAAAAATAAGGTAAGAAACCCACCTGGAGGTAACTTATTTCTATCATAAGATTTCTGATGTTTATATGGTGCATATTGATCGTGTGCTGGTTGCCAAGAATTACGTACAAGTCTATCTTCAGAACGCTCATTCCTCAAACGTTTACGTCTTTCTTCACGCTCCTAACCCAGCATTAAATTCATTAGCTGTGTGCCAGCACATGTGCGATGCAGACAGCATTACAGAAAACATAATGGAAATTTAAAGAAATGGAATAAAGCCTAGAATTGTAAAAATGCTTGCCATTACAACCCAGAAGCAATCAGATAATTATTGTACAGAAACCATCCCATTGGTAACAATCAAGTTTTGAAAAGAGAGAAAAATCCCAAAACTTTTCAGATCATGGGGCTCCTCCAATATCCAATTAAGCTTATAATCTTATCACACATGCTATATCGCTGAGTCATTCAATATTATGACAAACAGCATTCATGTGCATCAAGAAGTAGTCAATTTTCAGTCAGAAAGAAATCCTAATGAGCATTGCTGAAGTTCATGATTGCAAATGCTTCAATAGTTTTGAATGCAAGCCTTAATCTGGACAAAGCATGCCACCTCTCCCAAAACAGAAAAGAGCAACCATATGACTGTTTTTAAAATCTCAGCGCATTGTCCAAAATGATAATAAAAGAAGTTCAGCCTATCCTACGGTATCTCAGTTAGGTTATACGAATTTAGCTCTAGGTATAAAGTCCTACAATCCCCAGACCTTGCATATCAGCAGGTCTCTCACTGGGTGTTGTTATTGGTGTATACAGTCCTACAATCAATATGGGATTATACATTTTCATCAAAGGTTGCCTAACTCATCCAGATTAAAACTAAAATTTGAATTAGAATAAAACACTTCATTCCTCAAATAACAGTTATGTAATCACAATATCCACAAATACCCGACGGGCAGTCTCAACAGCAGTCTCGTAACGTTCTTCTGGTGCACTGTACTCTTCTACATTTCCTTCAAAATTCTCTTCCTCGTCTTCAGGTAATGGTGAAGCATTCAAGTCCATGGGAACTATCATTCAACATCCACCAAACCACATTTACCAACATGAAAATTTGAAATGCCAGTAAGGTTCCTTGTTGCAAAGGGATTTAGCACATCAAAGATTAGTTCACCTGTATGCATTTAAAATAGAAAGAAGAAAGGAAACTCTAAGCTGAACCTCTACTAAAGTGACTAATTTAAGCGAAGTGCATCACAAAGCCACCATCAATATAACCTTCTGTATCAAATTTTCACCTAAAGAACTCCAATTCAATTAACCATAAAGTTGAAACCAAATGTTGAGTAAGAATCACCAAACCCAATTTCATAGGGAAAATACATGAGATCCCACTCTATTTTTCACAACGCATCAAACAACAAGCTCCATTATGCTATTATACGCGTCCATTTCCCGGTAATTTCCATATCTAAAGCCAAACAAGAGAGACTCCAAATCAACTATCCTTCAACACTAACATAAAACTTCTACGAAAGCCTTCCAACTCCAAGAAGCAGAATTGCATCGTATAAAATTAGCAATCTAGAAAACAAACGCGTGTAGCCCATTCATACCGATCAATCGAGAACAAACTCTCCAAGAAACCGAGCTCAAGAGGTTGCAGAGAAGAGCTTCAGTCTCCGGATTAGCAAAAGAAATTGCGAGTCCCTGTGATCACGAAACCATGAAAAATACCCAACCCAGCTTCAAACACCCAAGAATTAGAGCACTCGCTAACGCCTGAACAAGGATTCGAAACCCTAGAGAGAGAAAATGAGGGTTGAGCTTGTTGGCCTTTAGAGAGAGAAGTAAAGGCTTTATTTAATGATCAATCCATGTCTCGACACAGAGAGAGACGAAAGTATGTATGTATATATACACACATATTTATACGATAAATAATAGGTCAATTAACTACTTATTAATTAGAAAATTAAAATACTTCCAGGACTGGGCTGGTGTTCGCTCGAGGAAGGTTGAATGGTTGGGACAAGATTTTTTTGTATCCATGGTAATTCTGTATCAACTCTGTTTCATACGATCCCATTTATTTGAGTATAGAAGATTTGATCTCGAATATTCGAATCCCACATGTAAATATATCAGTGTTAAATATTTTGTGGTCGTACCGAGATGCCTTTCGAAATCCTACGATATACAAGCGGAGATTAATCTTAATTTAGTAATGACTTAAAGATAAAAGTTTAATCGATATTAAATTGTTATAAATTCGGTTAAAAATTAAATAAAATTAAAGAATTTGAAATGTGACTGAATGAAAAATTTTAAGTTTAAAAATTATTTGATTTATTTTATTTTATGAAAATTTATTTAATTTAAAATATTGACAAATTAGTTAAAGATTAGTTTTTTAAAAAATTATTAAAATAAATTAAATTAAAATGTTAAAAATCGAATAGAAATATTGGACATTTTGAAGTTTTTAAAGTTAAACCGATTAAACTACTTGAATTTTTTAATCATAAAAAATATTCTAACTAAAAATAATTATTAAATAAATATTAAAAGTATTTAAAATTCATTTAATGTTTAAAATATTAAAAGTATTTAATTTAACAACTAATTTTTTAAAATTCATTCAACTCTAAAGAATAAAAAATAATAAAATAATGTATTAAGACCAATTTTTAAATTCAATTTTTAAAAAAATTAATTAAAAATGTATATTTTTGACTTCAAATCTTTGCTTTTACTTAGAAATTATATTATAATTGAATTTTTCTCACATTATATTTAAAAATTCCATTCTTTATTTATATAATCACAATTATTGATTTTTTAATTTGACGGAGAAAAGATTCTGTTAATTAAAAAATTATAATATCAAAAGAAATATTTACTGTAAATATTAAAATTCATATATCTGTTAAATATTAATATTAAATATTAAATTTCATATATCTGTTAAATATTAATATTAGCTGGTGCGTATCACGCACCCGGTGCATCGCAGACGAAAGCTTCGAAAGGACAAAGCAGGGCAAAGTGACGCAAAGACTACAAAAGTGTATTTTTTGGCTAAGGAAACTATCCAATCAGAGAAAGCCACGTGCTATTAAGATTGTTCAAAAACAAAAGTACAAAACATCATAACCGACAAAAACAGTTGGATTTTTTATTTTAATTATTACATTTTTATAAAATTAATACTATTTAATTATTATTATATAAATTGATTCATTATATTTCTAGTAAACTTATTTTTTTGATTTATAATTTTAAAATGATATCTTTTAAATAAAATAATAAAATATTATCATAAAAATAGCTAACAATTTCTTACAACAAAAACAATAACACCCACGATAACACCGCATAAAAATCTCACTAAGATGTAAGATTTGGAGAGGTTTAATCACTTGCAGCGTTATCCCTAATTAATAAAGAGATCGTTTTTAAGTGGCTCGTACGAATAAACGAAAATAAATAAATAAATAAAAATGATAAATAAAAGTAAAATTAGAATAAAAATAACCAAAATAATTAAAATAAAGAAATTAAAATTAATCAAAAATCAAGTTAATATAAGAATTAATATAAAATATCAAGTTACAAGAATTTATGATATACTTAATATTTAAATTTATAAATAACATAAAAAAAGTTTGAAGGAAATTATAAGAATTTTAGAATTGGCTACCTAAAACCCTAAAAAGACAAAGTGTTTGAAGAAAATTACAATTGTTTTAGATTTCAAGATCTAAGACAAGAATCTAAAGGGGCAAAGTGTTTGAAAAGAATAGTAATTGTTTTAGATTTGAAAATCCAAAATTTTGTTTTAAATTTGAAGATCTAAAACCCTAAGAGGGTAAAGTGTTTAAAAGGAATCACAATTGCTTTAGATTTGAAGGCCTAAAACCCTAAAAGGCAAAGTATTTGAAAAGAATCACAATTGTTTTAGATTTGAAGTTCTAAAACCTTAATTGGGCAGAGTGTTTGAAAGCAATCATAGTTGTTTTCGATTTAAAAGTCTAAAACCCTAAAAGGCAAAGTCTTTGAAAAGAATCACAAGGTTTTTAGATAATCTAAAAACCCTAATTGAATAAAAGGGAAAGTATTTAAAAAGAGTCACAATTGTTTTATATTTGAAGGTCTAAAACCCTAAAAGGGCAAAGTATGAGAACCACAATTGTTCTAGATTTGAAGGTCTAAAACCCTCAAAGACAAAGTCTTTGAAAAAAAGTCACAAGGGTTTTAGAGTTGGACCTATTGAGTTGGACTCAAAGTCAAAACCCTAATCTTTGCATGCATCTTACATCTCCAGCTATGTTCTCCTTCTTGTCAATGTGTCTACCTATGTTCTTGTTAGTTTTATTTTTCATCTGGGTCTAGTTAAAGATTGTAGGAAATTTCTTTTATTATCAGTTCAGTGAATAATTTGCAGCTCTTTGTTTTGCTCTCCTTTTTCTGTATATCTTTTGTTTGTTGTTATGTTTTAAAGAGCTACTGGTAATGGTGGATTGGAGCAGAGGTTGGTGAAGCTCTAATCTTTTAAATTTTTATCTTAGAAACAAAGTTGTAACTTCTTGGTGATGGGATTAAACTAGGCCTAACTTCTTTTAAGTATATGAAATAGTCACAGTAACTAAAGAAATTAGATAGGAGATAAGAAGGGAAACACCGAATTATTTGACTGTTGGTGAGTCTTTCTGTTTGAATTGTCCAGAAAGAGGAGGATTCGATGATTATTTGTTCGTCAAGACTTGCAGTAGTTTCAGAATTTGGTTGAACATCATAATTTTGTGGACCTTTACTGTTTCACCAATGCTTGTGAGGAACTGTTTTGGTGCACAGAACTAGAAAACCGAACATAGGAATCAGTTGTTGTTGGACTAACTGAACATAGGAATCAGTTGTTATTGGACTTGGTTGTTTTAAGATTTCCCATTTTTGTAGGGACTTGGAGAAGTAGCTGATACTTGGTTTGAACTTCAAGGTGGTGATATATGTGTGTGTGTGTGTGTGTGTGATGAGTAAAACAAAGAGAAGGAGCAAGACAAAAGGAAAGAACCTGATGAAGAATCAAGACAGACAAAGATCACCATCCCCTTCCTCTTCCACACATTCCTAATGAGATCATATACAACATTCTTCTTAGAGTATCTCCAGAAGCTCTTCAGAAGAAAATGAGATACATCTGCTACTCATGGTTCAGTCTAATCTCTAGCAGCAGATTTCGTAAACTGCAAAACGAAATCCATGAAGAAAAGCAGGAACTGATGATACAATGTTCATCAGGAAATCCAGTTTGCAGAACTTACTTGTTGGTGATGGAAGAAGAAGGGGCCGACTTTCAGTTGACCCATCTCAGGTTGAACCAAAAGGGAAGAATTCGAGCAAGCTGTAATGGTTTCATCGTAGTGAATGACCCCAAGAATGTGAAACTCCTGCATGTAATGAACTTGGTTACCAAGAAATCAGTAACTCTGCCTCCATGTGGCTCAGGATGTAGACACAGCAGATGTGGAATTGCACTCGCCTTCAACTCCTCAACGCAGGAGTACAAAGTGGTGCATATCTATGTTGATGGTTATGGGATAGAGATCTACACTCTTGGCTGCTCTGAATCTGCTTGGAATCGAATTCCAGGGCCTTTCCATGGGAGAGAACACGAAAGACCGAATAATAACTCAAGAATAGAGTGGACTGACCCTGTTACAATAAAAGAGCGGTTTTTGCATTGGAACATAGGTGTTAACGAGTACTTCATTTCCATGGATATCAACGATGAAAAATCTGTCAGAACTTATGCACCTGAACTTGGAGAACTTAAACTAGATGAAGATGGATACTTGCTGCTTGAGCTTGGAGGATATCTCTCTCTCATGTGTACAGATCCTGAAGGACAGATGGTAAGTGTATGGATTTTGGAGGATTTCCATAAACAAGTTTGGTTCAAGAAATGTAATATCGTAGCAGGAGGGACATTAAGCTACATAAACCTGAAAGATTCCCCTCCATTCCCTCACAAGTTCGATGGTCGTCCACCAAACCTTGCCAATCTGGTTCCTGTTGCTACCTTCTGGTGTGGTAAGGTAATAGTGTTCAGGCCAAAGAAGAAGATAGATGATCGGTTGTATGTCTATAACATCAGGCAGAATTTCATGAGGAAGATCAGAATCAAAACCAGTTTGAAGTCTGGTGAGAAATTTATCACACACAAAAGCAGCCTTCTCTCCTGGGAAAAAGAAGGGGTCTGAAAGATTATCATCTTCTGAGAAAATTGCAGAAAAGTTCAGCAATTCACTATTTCAAGAAGAAATTCCTGAAACTATCACCAATTTTAGCTTTCTTAGATCTTACTATGATCGTGTTACAACAGCAACAACATTGTAGCAGTAGAAATTTCATTGAGATACGGATCGTGCTACTACTTCTTTCAAATGACAGAACTGTTGTACATAAAAAGGTCAATGATACTCTGTCTTGACCCTTATCATCTCCAAGGTCCAATCTCACATTTTCTTGCACTGCTTCATCATTTTGTCACTTAGGATGAGTTCAATTCAATGAACTTTACAAGGTTCATGCATTGAATAAAAAGATCCTTTCACATCAAAGTTGTGCCTAACATATGGAATAATAAGTAATTGCCATGAAATTGCGTGTAAAGAATAATACTTTTGTTGCGTTGGCAATGGCATTGTATTAAAATTAAAATATCAAATAACTATTTAAATTAAGTAAGAAATATATTAATATATATTACAAATTTTAAAAATTACTAAAGTTAGTCGATTCAAATACGTGAATTTATTAATACCACAATACCATGTGTTTTAGTTTTTTTTTATTTCATGCTAGTTTCTTAATTTTATATAATTAAAATTTTATTTTATTATAATTGAATTTTAAAAATTAAATTTTAATTCAACAATTTAATTTATTAAATTATTATAAAATATTTATTTTAATTATTAATTAAGACGTTTTTAAAATATATTTTAAATTTAAGTCTTCCAACTTTTTAAATTCAATTTATATTATTTACTCAATATTTTTTAACAATTTAACCATTAACCTTGTGTACGTAACCCAAAATTTTATAATATTTCACAATTCAATGACATTTTTTTTCCAATTATACTTAACCAAAATTTTAAATTAGGCTCAAACCCGTGGAGACCCAACTAAAATGGCTGTCCCCTACAAAAAAAATGGCATTATTTTAAACAATTTGATCAAATTTGGCCCTGTTTGGCAATTTGATTGTATTAGCTGTTAGCTAATTCTATTAGCTGATTTGACTAGCGAATTATTTTAGCTATTTGTCATTTGATGTTTAGTAAAATTAACTGTTTAGTATTAGATGTTTATGTATAAAATAACTTATTAGGACATAATTTTAAAAAAATTACGCGGATATAAATATTATGTATTTTAGTATTTATTTGAATATTCTTATAAGAATTTATATTTTAAATATTTAATTTTATAAAAGTTAACTTTGTAATCTTCAAAATATAGATTAATAATCTAAAATATTATATTTATATTATTGAACTTTAAAAAAATTGTACAAAGGACATAAGTGAGACATAAGAACTTTATATTATTAAAGTTTTTTTTTGTTGCTCACGAGGTGTCCTAGGTAGGTCTTAACTATGGGAAAGCACCTTTAAGCCATCCATACTCAGACTAATCCCCGCTCGAGCCGGGTAAGTCCTTTGCGGGAGACAAAGCTCTAGCCTCAAGTTTTAAACGACTGTATACATGAGGGAAGTTTAAACCCACGACCTCACTTAAGCTATGACATAAGTGACCCTAGTCACGAGGACCTAGGGACTTATTAAATGGCAGTGACCCATGCGTAAGTGAGAGGTCACAGAAGTGAGACCACAAACACATCCCATGGAGTGTAACATTGCATCACCGATGGGAATGGTAGAATAGTAATTTGAAATGGGATATGAGCGTTTAAAAATTTGCCTTGATATGTTCATGCATACGCATACAACTGAATAATGAATTTTGCACA
>JANIJH010000004.1:62571033-62607571 GCA_024520975.1 Erythroxylum areolatum | reverse complement strand
TCCCATTCTCTCATTAAATGTAGTACATGTACGAGAGTCCTATATAAGGACATGGGATTTCACTTTGTAAAGATATAAAAAAAAACAATAGAAGTTCATTCTGACTTATTTCCTTTCATTCTCTTGTTTATTCCTATTAGGGTATTTTATTTCCAACAGTAAAGTTAATGAGTTAATTTTAGCCGATCAACTATTTTATAGCTGATCAGCCAATATCTGAACAAAATCAAATTAGGCTCAAACCACATTTTGATGATAAGACTAGATCAATAGCCCAATCTGTTGTCATTCCGAGTAATAACCCAAACATAAAGACAGCAATAGATCAACCTTAAGATTAGGATTGCCTCTGTTGGGACACGAGGCTATCTTGAGCCCAACTTGGCATAATCTAAATTATTTTTTAATTAAAAATATAAAAATAATATCATTTTTCATAAAATGACATCGTTTTCTTACGTGTATCGGGTCTTAGATTGGGCCGGGCTGATCAACCCAGGCCATGAATAAATAATCGTCTGTCAAGTATGGACAGGCTCGAATTTATTCCCTAAATGAGGAGCAGAGCACAATGATTTTTTCCCATTTTGGCCTTGATGCTTCGAATCCCCATTTAAATAAACAAACCAAAGCAACTTCGCATTGACAAAGCCGCAAAAGTAGACTAACTACAGTCTACAGATCCCCCCTTATTTTCTACGACTCCTCCGATCTAGTTCGCCGGTTACGATGGAGTTATCCGATCAGAAACTGTTCCATTACAGCCTCATCGCTTTATACCTCATTTCACCCCTCACCTACATCCCCCTCAGGTTCCTCCAAGCTCCGTACGGAAAGCACAACCGTTCAGGCTGGGGACCCACAATCTCGCCGCCGGTGGCCTGGGTTCTGATGGAGAGCCCATCTCTCATTCTACCCCTTCTCCTCCTATCCTTCGGCCGACATTCCAAAAACCCAAAAGCTCTAATTCTCTTAGCCCCATACATAACTCACTACGTTCACCGAACCTGCATCTACCCACTTAAGCTTCACAACAATCAGAGGAAGGACAAGCCAGAGGAAAGAGGGTTTCCGTTGAGTATAGCGATGATTGGGTTTGGGTTTAATGTACTGAACGCGTACTTACAGGTCAGGTGGGTAAGTCACTACAAGGAGGACTATGGCAATGGCGGTGATGGGGGGTGGTCTTGGGTGAGGTACGGTGGTGGGTTGGTGGTGTTTGGGTTAGGGATGTGGTTGAACATATGGGCTGACAGGGTTTTGGTGGGGTTGAAGAGGGTCGGAGGAGGAAGAGGGTATAAGGTGCCAAGAGGAGGGTGGTTTGAGATGGTGAGTTGTCCGAACTATTTGGGGGAGATAGTGGAGTGGATAGGGTGGAGTGTAATGACATGGTCATGGGTAGGGTTAGGGTTTTTGATCTATACATGTGCTAATTTGGTGCCAAGGGCAAGAGCTCATCATAAATGGTATTTGGAGAAGTTTGGGGAGGATTATCCGAAGAATCGAAAGGCTGTCATTCCTTACTTGTATTGAAGAAATGTAATGTTAACGAATGAGTATGTAATCTTATTTATTGAAAAATAAGTTATAAATATTATTAATAATTTAAAAATATTTGATTGGTGTAATTTATTTTAATAATATTTGTTATTAAAATTTGATTAATTGATTAATTAAAAGATAATTTTTGTAAATTGATTAATTTTTATAAATTAAAATAAATATATCAATTTTATTTAATAATTTTCAAACTTTAAATCTTTTATTTACTTAATTCTTTATCTAATTTTTAAAATATTAAATATTATCATGTCTTGAATCTTTTATTTATTTACTCTCTTTCAAAGTCGTTAATTAACGACAGATTTTTTCGTTTCAAAAAATAAAAAGATTTTTCTGTTTCAAAAAAATAAAAAGGACATTTAATTGGTCTAATGTTTTTTCTTTTTTTTTTATACAACCAAAATATTCCCGCAGACCAAGAGACTAATCTCTACGCCACGGGAGCTCACATTAAGCAGTAAATGACTGGCCACAAGATACACTCCATTATTATAAGTAGGAGATCAAACTCCCAACCGTACAATTAAGGAACGAGATGAACTACCACCACGTCACACCTCGTGTTCATTGGTCTAATGTTATGTGTTGTATTGGTTGTGCATTTGGAGGATTGCTTGTTTATTGTTTTGAGGTTTAGTTGAATGGCATAAATCATATATGTGAAGACGCTATTTTTGTGCAAGTGAGTTACTAATGAAACTGTCTACTAGAGAACTATAATAATACTATGGCCCCAACTCAAAAGCCACTGAGCACAGAAACGGTTGGACACAAGAAAGTGACCTAAGCAGCCAATTTTACTAATCGACCTTCAAAGTCATAACAAGCATGTAGAAAACAAGTGTTCCATTCCTTGAAAACTTACAAGCAAGTTCTTAGCTTCCATTACCACTCAGCACAATTCATGGAAATAGTTTTATTCCATCAATGGAAAGAGAAGCATATTCTGCCAAGAAGAAACTTAAACAGAATAAATATGAAGTTGATAATTTCATAAAATATTATCTGAGAACGTTTATCAGCGAAAAGAATATCACAACACTGCACCAATCTCATGTTACCGTAGAAGCTAATACCTTGAATGGCTAGGGAATGCAAGCGGGACAATTCACCGTTGGTAGCAGTTTCGGGCTGAGACCGAAGTGTGCATTCACCAGAAAAGTACCGATCATGTTGATAAAGGCCACCTTTGGTTTCTATCTCTATCTTTACTACTGGCAAAATTTTTGAAGAGATCCTGCGAATTTCAGGAAAAACATATTCAGTGAGATGAAATTTAGCAGAAGGAACAAGAGTCGGCCAGCTCGAACCAATAAACACAAGACCGAAGAAGCTTACTCCAAGGTAAGTCACTCTTTGCACCAACACTAAATTCTACTCGGGGTTTCATCATGCTGGGAACTCTCATCTTTCGATTTGTCATTTTCTGAACTTTTATCCAATTCACTAGAAGAACCTATAGCTTCTGCGATCTTTGACTTCAACTGCTCGTGCTTTGATTTCAATTCTGAAGAATTGATAGCAGTTGAAATCCTCTGCTTTATTTGCTGCTCCATAGACTCAATCTTATTTTTTGTTGCCGTATCAGGCGTCTTTCCTGCTTTTGCCAACTCCAATTTCAGTAGTTGGATCATGTTTTTCAAATCTGATGAGTTGATCACATCTTCAATTGTCTTGATAGTTTCTCCTTTCAAACTTTCAACCTTGTCCTTCAAATAAGGGGAAGCTGTCTGGTCGTTGAGTTCTTTTGTTTTCCTCACAACCGCAACATCCAAACCCATGGTCTTTAGAACATTTGCAAGTTCCAAATCTATCTCTTGCTTTAGCTTGAGAACGCGCTTTTTCGACTCTTGATCTAAATCTCCATCATCAGAAGCCCCCAACTTCTCAATTTCAGCCTTTAGTGCTTCCACCTTCTCCTTAATATCAGGTTGGTCCATCACTTCTTTCACTTTCTTATTTATTTCACGCTTTAATGCTTCACCCTTACTGCTCCTCTCTGAGATGCTCTTTGCTGTAGAGAATTCC
Organism: Erythroxylum areolatum; assembly: GCA_024520975.1. Lineage (NCBI taxonomy): Eukaryota > Viridiplantae > Streptophyta > Magnoliopsida > Malpighiales > Erythroxylaceae > Erythroxylum > Erythroxylum areolatum. Next base: position 62,603,980 of record JANIJH010000004.1, on the reverse strand, counting down.
TTCAACATATCAAGCTTATACTTCAGGCTCCCATAGTTAGGTGCTGCTGACAAACCCTGATTGATTTCATCTTTTAACTTTTCAATCTTGTCCATCAAAATGGGATGCATAAATTGGTCCTTTGACTTTGCTTTTGAGAATTCTTGCTGCAACATTGAAACCCGATCCTTATAGCCAATGGCTTTAATGGCCTCTTCAAATTCAATGTCAACCTCTCTTTTCAATTTTGCAATCATTTCATCTAAGGCCAACTCTGGAGGCTTACTAGATAACTCCTTGGCTTTAGAGATCTGCTGTTTCAGTTTTTCAACCTCATCCTCCAACTCCACAACTGGAGTTTTTCCCGCGATAGGCTGTTCTTTCTTTTTCATATTAATTTTTCTTTTAGGATCAATCGGAATTCCTTCTTGAAAACCACCAATTTTACGGAATTTAAGCATGCGGTGTTTTAGCAATTCTTCCGTATCCATCTTCACTAGCTCCTGTAAATACCAATATGACAGAATTAATATACTGGAACAGGTTAGAATATTACAAAGAACTAGTAATAATGGTACTTACATCCATGGATTCATTAATAGCATTCTTAATCTGTTGTGAGGTCCATGTCGGATCTGCATGTGCACCACCAAGAGGTTCCTGTTAAATTTAGAAGAAAAGGAGAAATGCTTCAGAATTCACCCTAACATGGAGAGTAAAAGTAGGACAAAACAGTAGTTTCTTGTCATGGCAAGACTAAAAATGTCAAAAAAAGGAAAAAGAAAAGAAAAAGTATTCCGAATGTTAGAAATTTGAACTACAGTTTCCCCTATATTTCTTGTAGAAGTACATGGGTAGGTGCCCAGGAAGGTTTTACAACTTATCCATGATTGCAACATATCAGATCCACAAATGAAACAGTCATGCAATATTGAGTGAAGGAGAAAAGAAGGTACTAAAATGGAAGCATCAAAATGGAGAAGTTAATTACAGGGATAACACCATCTGCAATTTGCAACTTGCACAATTCAGTGGCTGTTATCTTCAGCTTCTCAGCTGCCTGCATTTATTACAAAAGAAGAAAAGTAAAATCATTCTGTAAAAAGTTGATAGTCTATGAACAGACAACTCAAATGTGAGAGTTCAAAGAAACCTTTGGAGCAGCTTTGGCACTCTTCCATAGGATTGCTGCACATGCTTCTGGACTATATCATAGAAAAGGTCAAAGATTGAAAATAGATCAGCAAACATAGATCAGATATAAAGACTAGATCAAATACACTTCGTGATCACACAAAAAAAAAAGTTTTTATAAAAGAAAAGTTCAAACTGAATCAGGCAATGATATAACTTTTTAAGGTAAAATGCCGAAGATAAAAAGATAGTTATAAGTGCATCCTCCCTGTCTTGGCAATTATGATGCCATTTGGAGCACAAGAAGTATGTGTATCGCATCCTTCCATACTGGTAAATGAGTGTTACGTTAAAGTTGATAACAGTCTTCTTGCAAATAAAAAGGGTACATGACCAGGTCAGCACATTTGCCCAATACATTTTACGACTCAAATGAAGTAGAAATTGTGCAGTTATATAAACAATCAGCTTCCAGCTTTCTTGAAAGTAAGACCATTCGTAAAGAATTCGTAGCTCTTGGCAATTCTGAGATTTGATCAACTAATATTCAAAGCCAGGAACATTATGAACACATGATCCAAGCCTTTTTTTTTCTTTTTGAGTAATTTTCAATGATCCTAATGATTCAGGAAGTAGATAAACCTGCTTAGCATCATTTTGACACGGAAAAACTGGGGAACACCTAAATTCAAACTTTCAGTATTCTATACTTGAACAAAGACATTGGCTAAGATCCATGGATTACCTGGCAACATAGAAAACTGCATTTTCAAGCATCAACAATTTATTAGCACAGCCAATGGCCAGAGCGCCACCAGAGCCACCTTCCCCAATGACTATAGAAATAATTGGAACCTTTAGACCAAACATTGTTCTCAAATTATGAGCAATTGCTTCACCCTGCACGAAGTAGCAAATGTGAGATATAAGTCAACATTTAAAGAAAGCCACAAAATGCACAAATTTGTACTTACTTGGCCCAGTTCCTCAGATTTAAGGTCTGCAAAAGCCCCAGGTGTATCAATAAATGTAACTATAGGGAATCCATGATGATCAGCATAACGCATCATGCGTAAAGCTTTGCGATATCTATATCCAATTAAAGTTTCAAGAGTTACATCAGATACTCAGCATTTTACTGTAGATGAATAAAACATAATCAGCTGAATAGAAACATTTCTTCTTTAGAAACAGATTGGAACATGCACAAGCAACTGAGCATACCCATGGGGAGTAGGCATCCCAAAGTTTCGCATAATATTCTCCTTTGTGTTTCTACCTTTCTGGTGACCCATGAACATATACCTTCTACCATCTATGTTTCCTATTCCAGTAACAATAGCTGGATCATCATATCCTGCTCGATCTCCATGAAGCTCTACAAACTGGACATAGTAGGACAAAAGAGCACTCTCTAAGACAAGATATTGAACAAGTTCTCTCTTGCACCTCCTTGAATATAGATCATTGAAAGGATAAATCATGCAATTACTGAATTTCCAAAATTAAAAACTTGAACGTACTAAACCTTCTCAGTGATGCTAAAAATGTGATCAAGGAAAGTAGGCCTGTTAGGATGTCTTGCAATATTGACACGCTGAATAGGAGTCAGATGTGTATACAAATCCTTCAAAGCCTGAAATGGACAAATGGGATGCATAAATGATACAATTGAAAACCTTAGGTTGACATATTGGAAATTTCTCCAAAAGTACAAAGGTCAATCCAGAATTTGTGTATACACAATCAGACACACAAGGATATATGCATATATAGAGAAAAGTGTGTCAGAACCAAGGATGCCTTCGAAGGAGAAATGAAAGAGAAGGAAGCATCACTTACTGTTTATTACTCCTGGTTCTCACCGTTCGCCTATCCAAGGAAACAAATATAAACTGTCTGCCTAGAAAACTATTATTCCATTACTTCTACTCGCATTATATAATTTTCTAAACAGTCAAATTCAAACAAATAAAACTCAGGAGTTGAGGCAAATATAGGTGGAATAAGAGTCAACAGTACTTCATTTGACCCAGAAATTGGGATCATTGTAAGATAAGGAAGGTAAAACTTTGTCTCTTAATTCAAGATACTTGACATTTAGAAATAACTCAAGACCAATCTAATTTACAAACTAGTAACAAACAATTACGTTGTCAGGATTTAATCAATATTTTCATGCAAAAAGGTCATCCTCCCGTTGTTCACATGATCCTTTGATTGAACATTATTCTAACAATATAATTGCTTGGTAATAGAGGAAGCAAATGATTTAAATTTGTAACTCAAACTCTCTCTAGTAACATGCCTCATGAAAGAAGTTGAATTCATCAAACCTGTTGGTATTTATTCTCCAACGATACAATTTGATCGCTGAAATCCAACCCAGTCTCATTAGCCATCTTCCTTACCTACAAATCAACAGAAAATAAACAACAATTCCAATAACACACTAAGCAGAAGTACGCAAACTCTCAGCTACAAATTCCAATTAACACAACCGCAAAATTAACTTACATCTATGATCTTCTTTTCAAGATCAACTAGCGGTTTCTCGAAATCCAAAGTAACCGGCTTAGGCTTCTCTTTGAGAGGCTTGAAATGGGAGAGATGAGTGAGGACTCCGCCCTTCACATTCGGATCCGGATCGTCGGGCCACGGATACTCGTGCTTCTTCACCTTCCTCATCCTCGCAACTACAGCAAAATCCCTATTCCGCAAGTTGAATCTCGCTCTTCCAAGACTTCTCAACGGAATACCGTTTCTCCCGCTGCTGGACCGGAGAAGATCCGACGCCGCAGAACCGGCGAGTGCGAACGGAGAATGCGAAGTAGAAGCCATAATTTTGCCAAACAGAACTCTAAAACATTAAAGAATACATAAAATTAGCTTCAAAAGAAACATAACATTCAAATCACTAGTTCCAAAAAGTAAAAAGAAATAAGAATCACTCCGTTTGGCCACTGAATAACTACTCTCCTGCACAAATGAGCTCAGTATCTACAATGAACTAGTCAATCACAGAGCACATGAAGCTGAATTAAACGAAATGAGTTCGAATTTTCTCGGAAAACTCACCGGAAACCGTCTGAGAAATCGAGATCTCTCTAGAAGTGTGGAGAGAGAGAGAGAAGAGAGAGAGTGTAGACTAAAAGTGAAAAGAAGAAGAGAGGTGTTGGGTAGTTAATAAAGAGAGCATCGTAGAGATCGTCAATCGTCGATACTTCTTATGTGAAGAGAAGAACCAACGAGCCACCCTTTTTCGGTTTTTGCCGTTAAGTGGAGGTGCGATTGGTCCTAACCTTGTCTAGTCCGATTCATTTCTAGTCTAGTTTGGCTCCATGACTCGTTGGCTGGATGGGTTCGCTGACCCCTGTCCTAGGGCTCGACGCCTCTCCTCAAAAAACTTCATTTCAAAATAAATAAAATGATATTATTTTAAATTAGGATTACTTTAAAACCTTATTTAAATCAGAAATAATATTATTTAAGTTACAAGTTAGAATTACATAAACAACCTCTTTATAAAAATATAAGAATAAAGGAGCATATATGGATGGCGTTTTCCAAACTTCTGGAGAGCCTTGTATAATTTTGAATTGTTGACTTATTAAATTATTTTTAGTATATTATTGTAATTTATCTATTTATTTAATATAGCATATTATTGTAATTTTAAGAAATTATTTTTAGCCATTATTTAGATTGATTCAAAAACATACTTGTTGGAAGTTAGGTGACCAAACTTTTGTTCTTTAATTGCCCTTTCCAATGATGCATACATTTAATAAATGACAAAATTAGCCCAGTTTGTCATATTCCGAAGTTAATAAATTTACCTCTTATAGGCTGATCAGATGCGAGCGAGAATTAGTCTAAAAATAGATGGCTTAAAAACGTCTTCTTACAGTTGGGACCCTCTTAGAACACCTCGTGAGTTAACCAAAAAAATAATTAAGATTTTGTTTAATTTTAATTTTTTAATTTTAAGTTTTAAGTCAAACTCGTATGACACGACTTGGTCTGATATAAAATTTAAAATTTTCATATAAAAAAACCTGTTTTTGAATAAAATAATATCATTTTTATTTTTTAAAAATTAAATAATTAGTCAAATCGGATCACACTTTAGGTCGAGGCAGACCATAACACAAAATTTTGGACCGGTTGAATCTAGATGAACCTAAACCTAACCTGACCAATTGCTATCTTTACTTGGATTAGATAAATGGAATTTTTGCTAAGAACATGTTAGAATAAGTCATGAATGGTTTAAAAAGTGGTCTCAATCGGAAATTAATCATTAACTTGTTTATAATAAAATAGATAATTGATTAAATAGTGTTATGATCATCAAAATCAACAATTAATTGAATTGTTTGATAGTTTGATAATTACTTTGGTTATTGAAATATTGTTTTTAGTTGTACAAAATGTTCTTCTAATTGCATAAATATCACATGTTGGATTAAGTTATTAAAGTCAAGGGTGCTCAAAAAAATAAAAGATACGAATTAACTTTTAAAAATTTGTATGAAAATTTTAAAAACATATAATATTACATAATTTGTAAATTAGTACTTAACATTAACATGTATTTACTAATGTTTTAAAATTTACACTAGAAATTAAATTGATGAGATAGAAGATTTAAGGTTTAAAAAGTTAAAGCCCCGTTTGACAGTCAGCTGATTTAACCATCAGATTGTATTAACTATTTGTTATTTAATGTTTGAAAAAATTAGCTGTTTATGTATAAAATGACTTATGAAAACATGACTTCTAAAAAATTATAAGGGTATAAATATTATATATCTTAGTATTTCATTAAATATTCTTATAGGAATTTAGATTAAATGGTAGTCACCCTGTGCATGAGTGAGACAAGTCAGAGAAGTGAGACTAGACTATAGCGTGAAAAAGACATCACATAGAGAGTAGAGAGTGAAGGACATTATAGGAAAGATTAATCAGTTATTGTGTAAACGCTGCTTATAAGCAATTTCTATAAAATTACCTGGTTGAGTTGAATCAGTCAATCTAACAAGCCAATAACTAAATAGAACCAATAGCTGTCATTTGATGTTTGATAAAATTAGATATTTAGTGTTAGTTGTTTATGCGTAAAATGACTTATGAGAACATGACTTTAAAAAAATTATAAAGATATGAATATTATATATCTTAGTATTTCTTTAAATATTCTTATAAGAATCTAGATTTTAGATATTTAATTCTATAAAAAATTATGTTTATAATCCTCAAAATATAAGGACTTGTTAAATGGTACGCGTGAGTGAGAAAGGCCAGAGAAGTGAGACCAAACCAGAGCGTGAGAAAGACATCACATAGAGAGTAGAGAGGGAAGGACATTATAGGAAAAATTAATAAGCTATTGCATAAACGCTGCTTACAAGCAACTTCTATAAAATTAGCTGGTTGGGTTGAATCAACCAACCTAACTAGTCAACAACCAAATAGGACCAATAGCTGGTTGACTTTGTCATCATCATCATCACATCCAGTCTGAAATCCCGCAGTGAAGCAAGGTTTGGAGAAGTCTGATAATACGCAGCCTTACTCCTACATAGCAGAGAGACTGTTTCTGGTAGACCCACATGCAGATGTGACGTGCTAAATAATGATGCAAGACACAGAAGAAGTAAGTAAATAAGTAAAAACTAGCACGCCGAATAATTAAGTACATAGAATTCCAATAAAAGGCGAAGATATACATGATGTATAACCCGATTTGTTAGTACCTAACACCTTGTAAAATACCGACTCTTTTGTTGCTAGGCGCACTAGGGATCTTCACTGAGTGGCCCTGAGGATATGACTATCCTATTGTTTAGGCGTCCATTGCGAGAATCTTTCCCCAGCATTCAGTTGAACTTCTTATGTGATACATGTGTCGTTTACCTTTATCTTATCACGTCAGGCTTTTCGACTTCTAGCAACATCCTTAGTGAGGGTCAACTCTGACATATCTTTCTTGATCATTTCCCTTCAGGTCTTGTAAGGCCTTCCCCTCCTCCTCTTGTAGCCACTCAAGTCTATTATCTCACCGCGCCGTACCAGAGCATCAGAGGGCATCCTACACACATGTCCAAACCACCTAAGCCTTGTCTCTCTCAACTTGTTTGCAATACTTGCCATCTGTAGCCTCTCTCTCACTACCCGATTTCACACCCTATCTCTTATGGTAATGCCACACATCCACTTACGCATTTCTGCTACCATCAACTGTCTTGTGTGTCTACGTTTAGTCAGCAAACATTCTGCCCCATATAGCAAAGTGAGCTGAATCGCCATTTTATAAAACCTCCCTTTGAGTTTTACATGGACATTTTAATCACATAAAATACCTGATGCACTCCACCATTTGATCCACCCAGATCTAATATGATGTAATATATCGCTATCGATATTTCCATCTCTCTAAATGATGGATCCGAGGTATTTGAAATATGATTTCTGTGGTATGACGTCAGTGTCAATCGCTACCTCCGCCTATTGTACCATCCGTCTACCTGAGAAATTGCATTCTGAATATTCCGTCTTAGCCCTGCTCATTTTAAAACCTTTCGACTCTAATGCTTTTCTCCAACATTCTAACTTAACATTGACCCCCTCCTTGGTCTCATATACCAGGACAGTATCGTCAATAAATAACATACACCAAGGTACCTCCCCTTAAATATGTTTTGTAAGTTCATCTAACACTAAAGTGAACAAAAAATGACTTAGAGCAAAGCCTTGGTGTAGGCTAACACCAATAGAGAACGCTTCCGTATCTCCTCCTATCGTCCTGACGCTAATCAGTGTTCCTTCATACATATCCCTAATCACTCTGATATATGTCGTAGGAATGCCCTTTGCCTCCAAACACTACCATATCAGTTCTCTAAGAACCCAATTATACGCCTTCTCCAAATCTACAAAAATCATATGCAAATACCGTTATCATTCCCTGTAGCATTCCATTAGTCGTCGAAACAGATGAATTGCCTATGTCGTAAACCTACCAGGCATAAACCCGAGTTGGTTGTCCGATATCGAAGCGATTCTCTAGATTCTCTTTTCAATTACCTTCTCCTAGCTAATTCTGGCCAATCAGTTAAAAAAATAACTGATCAATCAACGTCCAAACATGGCTTAAATTGATAAGACGGTCATTAAATTAATACAAAATTGAAAATTTTGAAAAACAATTGAAAAAGATTGTTTTACTTATTGAAAAATTTAGAGTTTAATTAAAAAACTGTTAAATAAAAATTATTTGATTTATAAAAACTAATTAGTTGATAAAATATGAAATTTAATTAATTAATTAATAAAATGATTAGTTTTAACAATAAAAATTATTAAATTAAATTAAACAAAATAAAAAATTGAACTAAAAAATTGTCTGGTTCAAGATTTTTACTATTAAACTAATTGAACTAGTTCACAATTATAAAATAATCTTAAAATTTTTATTTTCAATTTTATAAAAAATATTAAAATTTGGGATCTTATATAAATTAATAGGAAAATTTAAGAGAGTTCGTACCTTTACTAGAAAAATTGAAAGAAAAGGGACAAAAACAAAAACGCATTCCGTTGCCGGGACTTGAACCCGGGTCTCTCGGGTGAGAGCCGAGTATCCTAACCAACTAGACTACAACGGATTTATGTTCAGTGGTTAAGAATAAAACAATTTATACAATGCTATTAATGTCCTACTTGTGTTCATCGCATTTTCACCAATTTTGTTTTGGCTCCCCTGATTGAGTGGCAATGGCGGAAAACGCTTTGAACGGTGCTCTCAGCATTCTCGTCTTTCACTGTTTCCTCTACCTGACTCATGAACTGCATGTTTACTCATATAACGTATAATGATTTGTAGAGAATGTACTGGAGCAGCTTAGGCTTGGACTCGCCCGATTCGAGCTTGTCTCATCTCCGGTTCCTTCGGTTTCGCCTTTCTTTGCGAGTAACAGCCATCGCTTTTTGGCGAGAATTGGACCCTCAATGTAAGTGTTTATGGTTTTCCTGAAATGGGTTTTGGATTATACTTGGAATTGCAGTGATTTTGCTTTCTGTGTCATATGTTCAGAGCATCGCCGGCTATGAAAAAACTCGAGCATTATTCAGTTCAGAAAGTTACTGGAGATGGCCGTTGTCTTTTTCGGGCTCTGGTAGTCAATTTTGCGTTTAGTCACGCATAAACCCCTTTCGTATCGTTTGTTCTTGAGATCAAAGAATCAGTTTCTTAGTGACTAGTGAGTTCATTTTGGGTCTTCCTATGGTGTGGTGGGTACATTTCAGGTGAAAGGAATGGCTTTTAACAAGGGCATCTCTCTAAATCCAAGGGAAGAGAGGGACAATGCAGGTACACTTCATGTGGATACTCTTTCAGTGATCAATTCATCAAAGTTTGAATCTTTTTTCCTGAAGGCTTCATTATAATTCTTCTAACATGGGCTTATGTTTAAGTTTGGTTAGTCACTGTTGTACATTGCATTGATCCAATTAGAAAATCTTTTATTGTATTCTCTTGCTGAACATACCAGATGAACTGCGAATGGCTGTGAAAGAGATCATGTGTGACAGCAGTGGAGAACGCCAGAGGTATGAAGAAGCATTGGTTGCTATTACTGTTGAAGAGTCTCTGAAACGGTGAGTCTTTGAAAGCAGACAGTTTCTCTTTTTCAAACTGGGATTCGTGGTGGAGGAGGAACTGAATTGCAAAAAAGAGGGATTCTAATTGTAAAATATCTAACAAAACTGTTGCTGGAATTGAGGGATCTCATTCAAAGTGAAAAATATTAAATATCAAGAGTTTCTTTTTATTTATTATATGGATGATCCGATCTGCTCGTGTTCTTTTTGGTTACCTTATAAATTTAACATGGTACTTTTCTTCTCCTAGTTACTGCCAACGAATTCAACGTCCTGATTTTTGGGGTGGAGAGTCGGAACTGCTGGTTAGTCCTCCCTTTATTGCAAGCTTGCCTGAAGTTACAAATGTTACAATTTCATTTTACATTGTCATGCAAATTCCTGTAGCATCTGCATTAATGGCTCAAACTTTTCAGATTAGCAAGTGGGAAACCGAGTTTGTTGCTAGTAGTTGATGTCAAATTAGTTACTAGTGTGAGCTCTTGAATCATTTGATTTAGTTTCTAGTAGTTGATGTCAAATTAGTTACTGGTGTAAGCTTTTGTATACCTTGATTTAGTTTCTGTTGGACTCAAAGACAAACAGCCGAATTTCATCCAGTGATTTTTTTCCTGCAATATACTCACAATAAACAACCGGTATTTGAAGCTTCTGTTCAGTCGCCCATGTAATGAATCATCAGACCGCAGCATTTTTTGGTTGAATTGGTTTTCCATTATTGGATTTATGTATTTGTCTTCTACTGAACGAGTCTTGTTTCTTATTCTGCAAAATAGTTCCCGTAATTCAACTCAGTTCTTCATGAAACAGTTCAGTGACCTTTAATCTTGAATCAGGTGCTGTCAAAATTGTGTGGTCAGCCCATCGTTGTATATATACCAGAGCATGAGGTATGTTGACAATACTGATACTCCAGATTAAATCCTGAAAACACTCGAAAATCTAATGGTCACGCTAGTTCTTTTTCAGTCATTAAAGATTGGATGTTGGAAACTGATTTTCTCTCTTTTTCAAGTATCAAGTTTAGTGGCATGTGAATCGGCAAGTCGGGGATTAAATTCACAGAAGAATATTGCTTTTATATCCAGTTACAATGCAACCTAACTTTCTGCATTTTAGGCTTTCAATAACCATAACTTCATACTTGCCTGCACTTCAGTCATCGACAAAAGCATTTCATATGCTAGAAATTGATTGCAAAGATGTTCTTTGAAACGTTCTGTATCGCAATGAATTGCAGCATACGAGGGGTGGATGGAGCTCTGGTTTTATTCCCATAGCCGAGTATGGATCGGAGTTTTGCAAAGGCTCAATGAAGAGAAAACCAAGGAAGGTAGTGAGGTTACTGTATAGTGGTAAGAACCACTATGATCTACTTGTCTAAGACTCCATGATGGTGAAGAAATATCAAAGAAACCAACATTGAGGCCTTATTCTACAAGACGATTTAGGTTTCATTTTGATTTCGTTTATACTAAAAGGTGAAGAAATGTTCCATCTTTGTTTGTTGACAATCCAGTTACTAAAAGCTTCTTGCTTTCTGGTCCGTGACTTTATTTTGCCTCTTGTATACTTCCCAAAGTTATTATCTTTGTATAAATTATTAAAATTTGTTAATGCATTACTACCTTAATCTCTAACAATTTGATAAACTTTGAGAGTTCTCATCGTATCACTTAAGTTTAGAAATGATAAATTCAATCGAAACGATTTGAATCCAATCCATTCAAACTATTAGGGATTAAACTTGGTTTAATGAAGAATCCAATGTTCTATGGTCAAAATAAGCACATTGACATTAAACATCATTATATTCGAGATTTGGTTAAAGACAAAGAGATTATTGTGAAAGCATTGCACATTTGAAGATCAAATAGTAGACATTTTCACAAAGCCTTTGAACGCCTAGACATTTTATAAGTTGAAGAACATGCTTGGAATGGCAACCAAGTTTAAGGGAGGGCATTAGGGATTAAACTTGGTTTAATACTAGAAATCTCTAGACTATGATGAGTTGTAAAAGGGTGGCTTTGACTTGGTTAAATTTCAATTCAAATTGGCTTTCTATTTCTGTTGTTAGTTGTTAATTTTAAGCTGCCAACTATTGCCGCTAAAAAGGCCAACTGACTTAATCATCTATAAATATGACCATTTGGCCATCGCATTTATATATGTAATTAGAAGAAAAAGTTAAGTGAGGAGTATGCTATTATACTAAAGGATTTGGTTGGTTAGCTTCAAGAAGCTAACTCATAACAGATTTTAGGTTTATTGAGTTTGTATTTATAATAATTGTGGTTTTCTTCCAATAAAATAGTGAGTGTTTATTTTATTGTCAAAAATATATTTTTAAGGCAATTATAATCAAAGTTAATTACCACCACAAGCGAATGTAACTGTAATGCTAAAATGTTTTTTAGTTTGAAGTTTGCTTGAGAGAATCATAGACCCAACTTGATATATTGTCAATTGTTTTTTTGAATTATAGTTAAAAAGGAAACAAATATGTTATAGACAATTACTAAGCTTGTGAATACGTTGTAAAAATAAACACTTTAGTTTAAACATTAAAAGCCTGCCTGGTAACGAACTCCACTTCCATGGCCATTGGAAGACACGTGGCAACAACCCATATGCCTATATCTTTTTTTTTTAATTTCCATAATAACATTCTCTCTATCTTCTTCTCTCCCACGGAACGCCTTCTTTATAGGAGTCCGCGCGAGCGCACTTATGGTCCTCTAGGGTTGTTTGTTTCTGTATGTGAACTACAAATTCTACAAAAGGAAGAAAATTGTTTGTGGGTTTAGTTCAATGGAAGGAGCGAGCAATGGGGGGATACTGTACCATGAAGTACAAGAGGGGAAGCTGTGTGCGTTGCATTGCGTGAACGCGGTGTTGCAAGGCCCTTTCTTCTCAGAACTGGATTTGGCGGCGCTCGCCACCGATCTTGACCACAAGGAGCGTCAGGTCATGCAACAGTTGGGCGACTTCGTATCCTTCGAGTCTCACAACGTTTCATTGGGGGGCGACTTCAGTATTCAGGTCGCTTGATCACCCATTCTCTCTTTGAAATTGTCTTCTTAAATTGATTGTTGTTTGGATACTTGGAAATAAGGTGGAGTTTTTGTTCCTTTTGATTGATGACTCTTGTTTTAAGTAATTCTTTTTTGTTTGGGGAGTGGATTGTTCATTGGCTTTTTAGTTCTTTGTCTGCATTCTAGGCTAAAGCCGAGAACTTTCATAAGATTGAAATGAACCTTGCTTGTGTTGCTTCTGTTATAAGTCAGCTACAGTGGTTCTTGTTTGGTTTTGGGTGATCCTTACCCAAGACAAATGAAGGCTCTTAATAACAACATTTTGTTTGTTTTTGTTATAGTTTTGTTTTTTTAACAGACCACAATGTGAGGGAGTGATACAGTTTATGGAAGTATGAACCCTGGAGAAGTAATCGAAAGATAAAGAGGATAGGTTTGTAGTCTCTAATTGAATATTCGGGTTGGTATGCTTCTTGATCAACATTAAAATACTAGATCAGGAATCACATTTATTAATTAAGTTTGAATGTGGGATTCTCATATCTTATAGATAGATTTCCATACGAGGAAATGGTTTTTGGTACACTTCGGTTAGCATATTGTTGGGTTCAAGATACCGTTGATGTTAATTTTACCTTTTATCCTTTTTGGAACATATAAGAGGAGAAAGCAAAACTATGTTTCTTTGGTGCTTGTATTAAACCCTTCTGATTCTGGATCCTAAGTAAGCAGTTGATTAAGTTCCATTTGACGATGGCCCTGTTGTAGACAGGAATGGAAGTTTGGTTAGTCATTATTCCACCCCTCACTCCCTAGTCATGCTGTATTATCGTTTGTCCTTTCTTGTACACGTATCATGATTTGTAAGACTAACTGTTGTGGTGGATCTGGCTTTTACTTTAACTGGAATATTCCTTTTAAATCTTAACTATTACGTAGTTTTAATGCTATCTGATCAGATTTTCCGTCGATTTTAATCAATTTAGCTTTGCTAGTTGGTTCACATAACGGATTGTTTCCAAATTATGGATACTAATGCTAGAATCCTTGATGCATATCTTTCTAATCCTTGGAGCTTCCATTTCCATATATACTTAGCCAGGGTAGAAGGTTAGATAACTTCAAAATATCGTTTGAGAGGAGTTTTGCATAAGTAACTTTGTAACACATAAGTGGTCTAACTTATCTATGCGCAAACAGAAATTTAATGAAATATTAAGGTAACTCTTTAATTGCCACTTACAGGATCCAGGGATAAGTTTACATTTGACCAATTGAGTTGGCGTTGTATTGCTGTGGATGCTAATATCCCATTTGCTATCTTAGATGGACACATATTAACGAGTTTGTGATTTAATTATTAAAACTATACTTGAAGGAGAAGGTTTAAACATGGAAGCATTATAATACAACCAAATCACGTTGTTGTCTTTGAATATGAATTTGTTGTTAAACCAGAAATTGAATTAATTGGAGATTGCAATGACTAGGATAAATTTACTTGGATGTAGCTGTTTATCACAGACTTTTAATGGTTCAATACATTACAATTGAGAAAAGAACCACATTCCATCACTTGCAAGAAACAAGGGTCTGAATTTTAAAGATCCCATCCTTAGTTTTCCTTTTTCCTTCAAGTAAATACTAGGGATGCTACAACTTAATACCAATAGTGCAACAACTACGTGGTGCAACATTAAAGAGCCATGTGTTCCATGGTTTTGATCCACTGTTAACCTTTTCTAGGAGCGTTTGATGCGGTTGATGAATCAAGACATAATTGGTTACGAATATCTAAGTCTCTTATATTGCCATATTTTATTCCATATTTATAAACAAACCTGGTAAGCCCTTCAATCAGAAAATTATCTATTTTTAGAAATTTCGAGTGATGTTGTAAATTAAATTGAAGTAGTTATTATTGAGGATGCATGTGAGCATTGTTAGTTCAATTGGCAACTTGTTGCGCAGAAATTTCTTTAAGTTGTCCAAAAGTTAATGTTTTCAGAAAATTCTTAATACAGGTTCTGCAGAAGGCTTTAGAAGTATGGGACTTGCAAGCCATTCCTTTGAATAGTCCAGTTGCTGAGTCCGCTCAGATTAACCCCGATCCGGAGAATGCTTTTATTTGTCACTTGCATGACCATTGGTTCTGTATTAGGAAAGTAAATGGGGAATGGTATAATTTTGACAGTTTCTATGTGGCTCCGCAGCATCTTTCAAAGTTCTATCTGGCAGCTTATCTTGACTCTTTGAGCAGCTCTGGCTGGAGCATATTCCTGGTGAGAGGGAACTTCCCAAAAGAGTTCCCCATCACGTCATCTGAAGCTTCTAATGGCTATGGACAGTGGCTGTCTCCTGAAGATGCTGAGAGTATCACAAAATCCTGCCACTCAATGAATGCACTTAACCAAGGTGGTTCTACTCAGCAGGATGCTGTTGCATATCGAGAAGTTCTTTCAGAAATAGAAGATCGTGATTTGAGAGCTGCAATAGCTGCCAGCAAGGAGGATACTCTCCTGCTGGAGGCTGTTTCTGAATCCAGCGATCCTTCAAAAGCCAGTGGTTCTACTCAGCAGGATTCCCTTGAAGTTCTTTCGAAAATTGAAGATTGTGATCTGAAAGCTGCAATAGCTGCCAGCAAGGAGGATTTTTTCCTGCCAGAGGCTTCTGCCGAATCTAATGCTCCTTCAAAAGCCTGTCACTCAGTGATTGCTCTTCAAGAAGCTGGTTCTACTCAGTACGATTCAGTTGAAGTTCTTCCAGAAATAGAATATCAGGATTTAAAACCTGCCATAGCTGCCAGCAAGGAGCGTTCTTTCCTTTCAGAGGCTGCTGCTGAATCTAATACTTCTTCAAAAGCCTGTAACTCAGTGACTCCTCTTAACAAAGGTGGCTTTACTGAGCAGGATTCTGTTGTATATCAACAAGTTGTTTCAGAATTAGATCAGAATTTGAAATCCGAGATAGCTGCCAGCAAAGACGGTTCTTCCCTGCCAGAGGCTGCTGTTGAAGCTAATACTCCTTCGAAAGATGAAGTTAAGTGGAGCACAAACTGAATAGGAAAATATATGCTTTCAGATTCATAATTTTCTGACTGACAGGGTTCATTGCAGGTAGGATGTTTTGAGCACATTGTTCTGAGTTCATTAAATTAAACAACAATGTACATTCCTTATACATTTTGTTGAAATAGATTTAAACTATAGATTAAACGATGAATAACAATTCAGCTATAAATATCTATATTATTCAGATATCATGCTAGATTTCGTGCATTTCTCCTTTCTATACTGCATCAGTTACTGTTATGTCACACCGAACTCTTGCTTTTACTTATGCATGTTAGTCCATTAGCTATAAAGGCTAGGGATGGTAAAACTGGTCGGGTCCGAATGATTCAAACCAACTGGTATTGATTTTTTTTTTGTTGCCCACAAGGTGTCTTAGGCGGGTCCTAATTATAGGAATGCACTTTTAAACCATCCACACCTAGATTAATCTCCACTCGAACCGGATAGATTTCTTGTAGTATTGTTTTTGCTCCAAACCTGCCCACTCAACCAGGCTGATCTGGACTGAAATAAAAAATTGCGAGTCTGGTTCAACCTAACTCTAACAAAACGGCCAGAAACTTCACTTCCTTTTGCTGCAAAATGACAAAACTAGAAAGTTGGCCATCTTAAGAGGTCCTTAAAACTCACGGAGATGAAGATTCAAGTAGTTGACAAAGCCACACTTCAAGCTACGAAACCAGTAACACACTAGTAAGCCCATCAAGAGTCGCAAAACTTTCTTCACCTCTGCCCCCACCAATCTCCAATGGTCGACTCTGTTTATACATACACAAACAATTCAATTAGATAACAAGTTGGAAAGTCATCGAAACTAAACGAAATTAAGACTAAAAAAAAAGAAATGGGTGGTATGATGCTTTTAGGCTGGAACATGAAGAGAAATGACCACGTCTTTTTAGAATATATCCAATTCGTATCAATGTACATTGGCTCCTCAGCCAAAAGTAAAAGATGGGGAAAAAATAGTAAAGATTTAAGGGAGTCGTCAGATAGATAAAAAGGGTAAGAAAC
The DNA here is from genome assembly GCA_024520975.1 of Erythroxylum areolatum. Classification (NCBI taxonomy): domain Eukaryota; kingdom Viridiplantae; phylum Streptophyta; class Magnoliopsida; order Malpighiales; family Erythroxylaceae; genus Erythroxylum; species Erythroxylum areolatum. The sequence continues at coordinate 62,587,074 of JANIJH010000004.1, read as the reverse complement.
CCATTGTTCCCTTTTCTTTCTTCCACCGATCGTCTCTCTTTCTAAGAGATCTGAAGATTATTCAAAGTTTCGATTTTTGGGTTTTGCTCAAATGGGTTCATCCGATCAGTTGTTTAACAGACAGAGAACTGTTCATGAGATCCTGGGTGGAGGTTCTGGTATGTTTCTCTGACAGTTTTGAACATCTTCCACGTTCAATTACTCTTGCATTCTGGTCATGTCCATTGAATAAATCATTCGTTTGATAATTGGGAAATGTATTACCTTTTTCAAGAAATTCATGTTAGGAGTTGACAGGATTGTCTCCGATCAAATGGGTATCTTTAATAAGATCAAAAGTTTCATGCTTGTTCTTTGTTTTCAACAGTCGCAGATGTGATACTATGGAGGCAAAAGAACGTTACTTTGGGCATATTGTTGGCAACTTTATCGTCTTGGGTGGTCTTTGAGAGATCAGGATATACTCTGTTGTCTCTCATTTCTAGTGTTCTTCTCCTCCTACTTACCATTCTCTTCCTTTGGGCCAAATCTGCAGCTATACTAAACAGGTAATTTCCAATTTCTTAATTTCCATTGAAGAGGTACTGTCTTTCTATATCCTGATGTTCCTGTAATTAGACAATCTGAAATGAATTAATTGCAGATATGTAGTAATTGGTATGTTACGTAAACCTCTTTAGAAAGGGAACTTTGAACATTGTCATTTGTTACATTGGTGAATGAGGAACTTTGTATGCGGTATGATGATCCTTGGAACTTGAATTTATTTGTTCATTTTCGGTTCTCCTCTCCCTTGAGCAGACCTCCTCCTCCTTTACCAGTATTGCATCTACCGGAAGAAATGGTGAAGGAAGTCAGCGGATTGATCCGGAATCGTGTCAATGATCTGCTCTCTGTTTTTGAGGACATTGCTCTCGGCAAAGACACAAACTTGTACTTCAAAGTTGCTGCATATCTGTTGCTGATATCTGTAGTCGGGGGCCTAACAGATATGCTCACTTTGGGCTATATCAGTAAGTTTGACTTCGATGATTAGTGTTTATTGCAGAGGGAGAAACAAGTGTATTGTTTCTGGGTTAGAATAGGTTCATCCTGTTCAGCAATTGACTGATTATGCCTGCTAGAAGTCTCTGTTATCCAAAAGTTATGGTCTGATTCTCCATTTTATCTCTGTTTCAGGCCTTGTTTTCACTCTCACAGTCCCTGCAGTCTATGAGAGATATGAAGATTGTGTAGATAAACACATCAACATTGCATTCAGAAAACTACGTCACTTGTATGCAAAGTTCGACGTTGAGTGTGTCGGAAGAGTTCGAAACTGGATTTTGGAGAAACAGAAACTGAGCTGATTACTTGACAAAATTTCTGAAGTGGTCTTTTGAAAGGTGCTACAGAGTGTGTGGGATGAGAAACTTGTCTTTGCCATAAATTCAAAACTTGGGAGATTGCTTCCTGATTCCTTTTGTCCATTGTATTTTGATCTTTTCTCTTCCTCTTTCTTGTTTCCTTTCTTTCACTTTATGTGAGAAATTGTATAGGTGTTTCTGACTTTCAAATAGCTGGAATTGAGATGAAAATACTTGAATGACAAGTGATGGTTTCTCTGGTGTCATACAGCAAATACTTTATATGATCTCTTAACCAATTTGTTTCCCATTTGCTTGTAAATTTTGTGGAATTTGGAAATGAATTGATAGGTTCACAAACTCACAAGATCGGGCTTAATCAACTTCATTCAATTGGGAACTTTGTAGACTCAAACTTAAAAGAGCTAAAATTCACAACAGACTGTATACCTTAAATTCATAATAAACTGCTTTCTTAACCAAGAAAAGACAAGTTAATCAAAAAGGGGATTAAGACAAGTCCAGTCAAAGAATAAATTTGAGCATAAAATACATTAGGCCGTTAATCTAATCCTGACCACCTCCAAAGCTATCACGGTTTTCGTGTTGCCATCTGAATCCTTGTCCGTCATGACCAATGTCACCTGAATAGTATTTAGTTCGCCTGGATTGCGACAAATGCGATAAGGTAGGCGGAGGTGGTGGCGGAGGTGAAAAGGGCTGTGGTGTTGATATGCTTTTGCCATCCTTGAGTTCCATAGGGTTGCTAATCTGCACAAGTTCCATAGCCCTGTTGCCAGACGCTGGGTGAGGAGGAAGCATTGGTAGACCTCCTGGATTCCTTCCATAATCTTTTTGATAACATGCGACATTGCCCTGAGAATCTGACAAGCTACCAAAACCATCCGGACCTCCTTGGCTCCCTGATGCTGGTTCAGTGTTCCACGGCGGAGGATAATTTGGCATAAAATTGGCACCTGGCGGTGGTCTTGGTGGAAATCCCAACAAAGACCCTTGTTCTGGTCCAACTTCCTGGGCAGAATTTGGTCCAGCCATCTGGGCCATCTCATAAGGAGCACCATAGAATGACCGAGCTCCTTCAGGTTGAAAAGGAGGAACTCCAAATTGTGGAGTCATCAAAGGATTGGAATTCATAGGCATAAGAAAGTTAGGTGGTTGCATGGCATTCATGGGCGGGTATTCTGGTATTGAAGGCTCGGACAAAACTCCTTGCTGCTTGTCTGAATACTGGGTAGATTCTGGTTGGGGGTTTATCTGTATGCTATTTTGAAAATGATTCGGGAGGCCAGGGGGAGCATTGTCAGCATAAGGCTCTGAGTTGTAGTTTTGGGCCTGCCCAAAGAATGGCGGCAGTGGTTGCATCACTGGCCTCGGAACCGACTGTTCTCTTGTTTGCTGCCGGCGGGCTTTGTCTTCAGAATCAAGAAGCTGAGTATTTGAACCAGGTGAAATAACTGGCTTTGGGAGACCTCGAACTGTGGAATCAGAAGTAGTTGGCTGTCTCATACTTTGAACCTCTGATTCCAGGCAGTCCTCTTTCTCTGCATTCGGGTGTAGAAGATCGGCATGACTCTCATGGATATGAGTTTCAAATTCACTTCTCTTTAGGAAAGACTTGAGACAATGAGGAGCTGCACAGATGAAGATCCCTTCCATCAATTTGATCGTCTGAATCTTTTGTATACGTTCCTCACAACTGTGTTTCAAGAGAAATAAGCAATGATTCATTCAGTTCATTTCTTAATCAAATGCAAACGTCAAAGTGGCCAAATGCACATAAACTGTAAGGTAACAGTATTCTGAACACTGCAACTCGGGAATAGTTGACATAGAGTAACAACGTTACGAAAATTCCCAAAGAAAAAATTCACATTGAAGTAATATAAAGTTCAGCAACAAAGATTACAAGAATAAATTTAGATGTCTACTTACAGATAGCAGATTGAATCACTTCTTGCACAATCCAGACAGTAGGCATGCTCACAAGGGCTCTGCATGAGATAATCATGTCAAAAAGGAAAATATGACCCACAAAAAGTTAACGAGTTTAAAATGCTTGAAGATTCAACTTAAGAGGTACATCAATGAGAGAAGGAATGAGAAAAGAACAAAACGAAAACAACAAAATCACACAGTCTCACGAAACCTATAAAGATGAGAACAAGATTAAATCAATCAACAAAATCCAGACTATATCGCAGCTCCGAAAACCTACTAAATAAGATAACATCACTAGAGAATGGAGTTCTAAAATCATTACTTCAATACTATCAAAGAAGAAAAAGAAAAACTTCAATCTTATTAACAAGCAACTAAACAGTATAATTGGGTATTAGCTCCCATAAACTAAGATTCAAGCTTATTCCTACCTCCAAAAGGAATTACTTTTCACTTGCAAGAGATTACTGTTCTGTTCACAGGATCAAGACATAAACAGAAACAAAGAACTTTGCGTCCACAAAATTTGATCTCTACTCAGTTCAAAAATCCCCAAATTTCTGGTAATGAGCCCAAATAACTTTGAGAAGAACCAAAAAGGATAAATAAAGCCTTAACAAGGACATACCAAGCGTCCATAGATAGCGATTGGAAAATCACAACGAACGCAAAAGTGAACCCGCTCGCCAAGTTGCCGACGCGACCTCCTCCCCACTGTCTTAATCGTAATTGCACTCGTCGCCGGACCAACGCCCTTGGCCACCTGGAGATCGGCGAGGACAAGATGGTCGGGGCACGCCACAGTCACGGTCTCCGCCGGCGACGGCTTAGCCACTCCGCCGCTCTCCGAAGAGGGCTTTATAAGCCTAATTTGAAGCGCCTTCGACATTGTAAGTAATTCTAACCAATACTACAACGCTTTTAGCAACGAAATTAACGGTTTCGTAATCGGCGGCGTTCGGATCCGGTTATTCGGGTCGGGTCCCCTTTTGGATCGGAATATGCAGGAGCAGTGAGAGGAGAGAGGACAGAAAATGACGGCGTTCGTTATAGACTTATAGTTGTACACTTCGAAATCGAAACGACTGCGTTTCAGAAATGTATAATATTTTATTAATTTTTTTAAAATTCATTACTAAATGTGTATATAAATTAAAATAATTCATCATAAATTGGATAAAAAATGATGGTTAATATCTTTAATAGTATGCGATATTTATTAGGGTTACCCCCTTCTCCCTTTTTTTTAAAACCAGATTTTCTGTACCCATAAATTTATACCAACTCTGTTCCATACGATCCTATCTATACAAATATGTGAGACCTAAAAAATAATATGGATGAAATCGTATAGAACATAATTGATACAAGGCTATAGATGCAGAAATTTTGACCCCCTTTTTTTAGAAAGCAGTTAAACTTAAACTTGGCTTGACAACAAGTTTAATACAACTTAAATGAACTTTCGCTTAAGCTTTTTTTTTAATTTTTAAGTTTCAACCATGGTGAAACTGAAAGAAAAATGAGATTGTTTTAAATAAATTGATATCATTTTATTTTTAATTTTAAATAAAAAATCGAGCTAAACCTAAACTTGAGTAGAAATTTTTGCACCAAGCTCAAATCGGGACTTGCCCAGCTTATTATCAAGCCTATCTTTGTGTTTTCTGCAATGTTTTAAAAATTAGATCAGAAGTTAAAGTGATAAGATAAAAAATTTAAAATTTAAAAGATTCAACGTATACTAAATCGTCATAAACTGACTAAACATTGCATAAAATTAAAGAATCCTTACCTATTGATAAAATTGAAGGCAAATTAACAATTAAATATTTTTACAATTAAACCGGCAAAATCGATTAAGTTAATTTTCTACAAAGAATAAAAATAAAATATTTAAAAATAATGAATAAAATCCCAAAAAATGCCTTTTATCTTTTTTTGTAATTTCAAAGTTAATTTAAACTTAATTTCTAAATTGTAATGTGATTAAGCTTATTTTGAAATAAAAAAGTTATGTTCAAACAACATTTTGTGTAAAAATAAAAAATACTGATTTTATAATATCATTATCTACAACAATAAGTATGGAATCATTTAATGTTACTAACATATTTTACAATTTCTATATAAGAAAATTATATTATCTGGATTTTTTCCACTAACAGATCCAGAAAAAAAATCCAATAATTTGTAAATAATTGAATAAACATGTAGAAATTGTTGATTATATTATTATTTTTGAGATAATTATTACAGTACAACATAGCTTGAAGCATAGAAATAAATTTCTTTTCCTAAAAGAAATAATTCCTGAATTTCAAAAAGTTATTTTTTCATGATTCTTTGAACCAAAACTAGCAAGACCATTAGGAAAAAAAAAAAGATTAGAGCTTTGGCTCATTATTCTATCAAAAACTACTCTCTTATCATCTTCATGAGGATTCCAAACTTCTAACAAATTTCTTTGCCTGCAACAACAAGAGAAGAAAAGCAACAGAAATGGAAAGTGTGTTAAAAATAGGTGTATATATGCATAGGAAACACAATACGGATTGAAATGGGCCCGAACCGACCAGTCCATAGCCACTCGAATTGACATCAAAACAAGAAACACATTGCAATTAGGGTTTGCAACGGATCGGGTTGGTCCACACCCACTTAAACCGATACCAAAACGATGTCCTTTTATTAGGTTATTCTTTTAAGCCCAGGCCTGACTTCAAGCCAGCCGGACCGGACAAAAAATGACAACCCTACTTGCAATCACAATCTTGCACTTTGCATATGAACAAAAGTAGAAGTGACAATGTGATGGTGAAAACAGATAACCAAATGGAGAGAAAAAGACTTTGGTTTTCAACTCTTACCTGTTCTAAGGTTAGAAACATGATCACATTCCAAGAACCCAGCCTTCCAAAATTTGGGATAAAGCCCTTGTAGAAAGCCAAAGGTCCCTACAACACAAACCATTCCAATGGCTTTTAAATTAAGACTTCTTAGGAGAATCTAAGCATGAATCTGATATATTAGCACATTCAGCTGGAAGAAAGGCTCACAAATGCTCGTCTAATCACGTCATCCATAAAGGCAAAACAATTGGAGATTTTCGATTTGGTGAAACGAAATTAATTTTCGAGAAAAAGAGCTGTTTTAAGTAAATGCTTTCACAACTAAGTTTCCAGAAGTTGGAGATTTTCAATTTCTGAGGAACCGGTACTGAAATAAATAGAAACAGACTTACGTCATTCTTCAAAGTCTTAACGAAACAGTCAAGAGTGCTTTTGTATGCAGAATCTCCCATCATTCTTGACTTTACCTGCCAAAGAAAAGGGTTTCAAAGTCAATAAATGAATTTGTTATTAAGACATTAATAAAGTCAAGGCACTGACAAGCGAACAAATTAGCAAATCATTGATCTGACACTGGTTAAGACAAAATCATAACAACTATGTCCCATAATTGCGATTACTACATTGCACAACCAAACATACTCAGAACCAATGAAGCAAACTATACATACGTAATGCTGGAGTTTCTTCTGCCGTAAAGGAATTGACGTGGAGAAAGAAAGAATTGACTTAACTTCACGTTAGATCCTAATTACTCATATACACAAACAGAAGGCACTGTAAAACAGATCATAAACTCGTGGCTGATGAGCTTGTATGTACATGTAGAAATTTACCACGTCGACTGGAGAACCAATACAAACAGCAAAGAAACCTGCCCCAAGGCCAGCAAACAGATGAGTGACAACATTATCTGTGAATCCAGGTATTTTCAATATTGTCTGCAAGGAAATCATTCAGTTTTAGCAATGGAGAAACAGTTTAACCCATCATACAAAAGAAGAAACTGATTTCTTCACATTCACCTGCTTCACTTGATCATAACTTGCCAGTTCAGCAGCATTTATGATGGCATTCCGAGCTACATTCGGTCCCAGCCCAGTCCAAAGTGCCTTGACTCCTTCCTGATACGTTTGACCAAGTTAGAACACGAGATGAAGAATTTATTTTAAGTTTTTATTTTGTCCTGCAGTATAGATACACAACCTGTCTCACAATGGTGGAATAGGCATTCAAAGCTCCAGAGTAGCGTCTTGTAACACCAGGTGGTAATTTTCCTTCAGCCTGAAGTCTAACCTTCACAAGATCAGTCGGGTTTGCCACCGTGATTCCAAGAGCACCTGTTTCATGAGAGAAGCACAGTTAAGGTCTCCAGAGGACAAGGTGTTACAGTAATAGTGGCTTATAGTAATGGTTAGAGTAATGAAGGCACTTGTAGCTGATATAGAAAATAGTAAACCTTGCCCAATATCAGAGATGAAAATGTACACAAAAGTTAACAGATTTTCTATGTACTAATGTATCTGTTTAGAAATTCACCTGTTGTGAGTGCTGCAAGAATTTTCTTGCTCAAGGGAACGTCTCCAACAAAGTCATTTCCGACGTACAAGTTCTTCACCTGTCCAACATTTTACTCTTATGTAAATACACCAAAACCAGCAAAATGAATGATCAATTTCAAGGCAAGGAAAAGTTTCAGAAACCCACTGGCTCATATAATCCAATTCTTAAGCCTCCAAATACACATTGACGATGAAGTCCTGGTACAACACCTTTCCAGAGTGCCGCTAGACCTTCCTCCCTAGCAATGGTAGCTACTGTGCCCAACATACCATTGTATTTAGGTAAGGCTAATGCCTCCCCTGCAACAGCTTTTTTTTGCAGCTGAAGCCTGACTTTAGCAGTGTCCAGAGGAATTGTACAAATCTGCATTAAATACAAGCAGCTGCTGGGAATTAAAAAGCAAAAATGAATCTTTTCCATTGAAGAATACAATGGAAAGAAATGTACATGTGATATTTTAGCCACTTTATCCCATATTGATTCCCAAAAAGAACTTTTCACTAGCCAAACAAAGCCAACAACAACATTCACCCGCTGTTGGAACCGACGGGGGACAACATAACCTTCAAGAATCAACATCCACAGTTCTTGAATCACCGATAAATCGTTATTATATACCTTTTAAGCTGAAATTCCCTTGTCAACCTCTCAAACATCTTTCAAATTAGCAAGAACCAACACCTGGTTAAGAGCTAGCTCAGATGCTAAAGCTACAATCTTTAAGTGGAAGAGAAGGAAGAAGGGAAGACAATGATTTAAAAAAGGTTAATTGTCCAACGAAAGCTCACTATGAATGCGAAAAGGATGTGAAGAGAGACTTGACCACCACAATATGTGACAATAATGATGATTTGAATCAGTACAGAAAACCCCAGAAGGGGTTAGGTGTTAGGAACAGAGCCCTGCTCATTGCATCACTGATCACAAAGTCGAGTAATCAGGATTCATCACCTGCAGATATCATAAACCCAAAAGAGAACACCGAAGTACACCTTAACAAATGCAGGGTAGAGATCACCGCAGGCTTAGATCAAACTATTTTCGAATAAAATATTCAAACATCATTGAAGCAACAAAAGGGGTGATCTGGGTAATCAAAGCTAACAATAACAGTTCTATGTTAATGATAAAAAAGGCTTCAACTTTCAATCAATACCTCCGCGAAACAAGCAGCAAAAGCACTACTAGCAAAGGTTCCGGCAAGGGAGATATCACCTTTACCCTTGGTATCGGCCACCATCTTCACAAAAAAAGAGTCTCCAAGGCCGACAAGAAAAGTAGTGACTACTAGACTAATATTATAGTCTGTTAGAGAAGAGACAATAGGGAGGTGAAATAGGCAACGCAATACGGTATTTATGGAAGGAGGAAATATGAAACTTTGAAGGTCGAATATTGGGAAAAGAGACCAACTAGCCAACCGGTCCTATTGGAATACTTCTTTTTTCCTTCTCTTTTGTCCTTTTGTTTCTTATCGTTCTGCTAATCTTCGTCATCCGCCATTAATGCCAGATTTAGCTTAGCCACTAACCAAGATAAGAAACTTTACTGCTTTTACGTTTTGCTTCAACAAGCTGGCAATTTCCATAACAGGGTTAACGATAGAATTCACCATAAGGCAGTAGTTGCTACATAAAAATGCAACCTTTTCTAACGTTTTGGTGAGTAAACAAAAGACAATGAAACAATGATGTTTGGCATGCTGTAGATTGCGGGCCGCAGCGTACGAAGTATTATATTAGGCAAAGGTTGTCCTAACCTAAAGTGTGCTTAACGTGAGAGGCTAACTCCAAAAGAAACTCGTTTTTTAAATCGAATTCGAGTCAGCGATGACACAGGATCTGCGTATTCCATTTGAAAGAACAACTCGGATTTCTTCTTAAACTGAATCCTCCCAGATGAAGGTGTCTTTTGGGACGTGGAACATATGGTAGTTCTGCTGAATTTGCCAGCTTGAGCCAATCCCACTCAAGTTAATCCAGTTTCGGGTCAACCTTATTCAAGTTGGTCAAATTTTAGACCGAACTTAAGTTCAAAAGAGCCAGTCAATTTAGTCCAAAACCAGATTTTTCTTAAAAAAAGGTCGTTTTATATCAAACTCCGAACCATTATCATCTCCTGCCGCCAAAAGAAAACGGAGCTATTGCAGAACTTTAGATTAGGACAAGTTTTATCTACAGAACAAGCATTCTTTCGAACCAGGTGGTGAAAGAATATGAATGTCCATATGCACCACTTGTCTTATTGACAATGAATGGATGGTGAATAGGAAAGGGCATCTCATGAGCACATCACCAAGCAATCAAGTGCTTTCGAGATGGTGGCCACGCCTGGAAACACATTCAATATATGAAATTTGGTTTAGTTTTAAAGCAAGAGAAGCAAAATTACTACTTCGTATGCTAAATGATGATTTCAAATTCTAATATCGTCTGTAGTGCAACCAACAATGAACAGCATGTCCAAGCTGCCTTTGCCGGGTAGCTTCAGGCCTAAAAATGCAGGTTTAGGCTGGGAGATGCAAACAACTCGAGTTCATAATCGAACTTTACCTGTTAACTTCAAGCTGGATCCGAATCCTTTTTAATATCGGTGTAAACTACACTTATACAAAGCTGCATTTTCAGTTTCTGTTTGCAGCATAATACCTTTCCAACTTCCTTCCTCGGCTTTCTTTTCCTCAAGCTATGATGTACTTGATGTTTGGTTTTACATAGACAATATGTTGAAACTTGGGTTTTACGTAGACAATATGTTGAAACTAGGTTAGAATGGAGCACAAATAAATTAACACAGCACAGTAGATAGTGTTGACTTCACGTTAGTTTAGTCTTTCTCTATAGGTTTATACCAGAGCAAAACCACTGGAATAACCCGCAAAATGGCAGATAGATCCAGTAATTGCCCTTGCAGCATTAAAAAACAGTAAGTGCAAGACTTGATAAGGTCAAAGAAAAAGAATGAATGAATGTTTCAGTCCATAAGATTGGTAATCTTTGAATGCAACATAAGCGCCAGGGATTCAAAAGTTCTGAAGTCCAAATTTCAGGATAAATCATGAATATTGTCAGAATCCATACAAAATAAGCACCTGTACCTAGTGTCACTCCTCATTACAAAATCTAAGCTCAATCCATATTGCGTTTCAGATTGCAAATTCTAATTCCCAACCAGAATTGCAGCACCAAGAATACTACTTTTTGATCAGGAATCATTGCACTGCAAAACAACACCATAGAAAAGATGCTGAAGAAAGAAAGTAATATATTTCCTAAAATGAGGAAAGTTAGATTAAGAAGCCAATGAACACCATCAGACTCCAACTTCAAGCATAAAACCAATGGAACAACATGGATATAAATGTTATGTGTTTTTCACAATAAATTGCTCTCCCAACAACAGAGACCTTGCTAAATCAGAAAGAGCACAGATTCCTAACTAAAATTGCAGACTAGCAGATGAAAACAACACTTGAAACAGTCAGAAGTAAGCTGAAAATTAGCATTATAAAGATTGATTTTGACAAGGTCTTGAACATAGTACGTGAGCTCTTAAACACTCATGACAGACATCATAACTAGAAAACTCCCACTATCAAAATTCCAAGTACTTTTGGCTGCGGAGGTTCAATACAAAACCTTCGAAATTTAAACTATAGGCAACCAAGTTAAACAAAGGCATAGCACACTCTGTATTGTTCACAAAGGATGAAAAGGCATTTTAAAAAATTTTCCAGTGGAACAAATTAAAACAAAGTCCAATCCTTCAGGAATCAATTGCCACAAGCTAATCCGAGTCCTTAGTCATATACTGATATTTAATGGCTAAGTATCTGACATTACAGAATCCGGCCTAACTTGAAACTAAAGCAAACACAAGCCAAGGCATTCCAACTATAGAAGAGTACAAGCAGCCGAATAGTACCTTAAATGTTGCTGGGGTACATAAATACTCTAACTTTAGCTCCCTGGAGAGAGAACACGGAAACCCAAATCAAAATTTAAAACAAACTGGCCATTTCTAAATCAAAGAGAACTAGATAAATGGAAGTACCATAGATCTGGGTGGAAGATTAGACTTGAACTTTGCGCGAACAACCCCACTATTACCGTGAGGCCTTGTAACTTTACCCCAAATGCACCGATAGTGGGTTCCATTCTTCTTCACCTTAGCCTTGTAAATATACGCCATTCTCTTACCACAATACCATGCTACCTCCTCCTTAGTGTTAACACCCTCAATCTGTATCAATGATGTGTTAGGATACTGGTTCGACTTGGACCTGTAGATCCAAACAAAACCCATTAAATCCGATTGAACAAAACCCGTAGAAAATCGGGGCAGAGTGGTAATAATAACCTCTTGTATCCAAGAACTGTTCCTCGAACATAGAGCCTGTAAAGAACGAACAATTTGAAAAAATATTTTGGTGAGAAAAGTTGAGTTTAGCAGTAATTAAAAAAAGAAGAAGAAGAAGAAGAAGAGAATAGTTACGGAAGGACCTGACACGCTCTCCTTGACGACCTTTCACCATTTTCGTTCCGCACAAATCCTGTGAAACCCTAGAAGAAGCAACGTGCAAAAAGTATAGTTATACGACGTGAACGCTTTTACTTTCGATTCCTTGGAATTGGACCATTTGGAATGGGAAAAGTGGGCTAGCCCAATGAAACCTACTCTTAGGCCTATCAAAAGCCCACATTACAAATGATTTGGAAGCTGTATTTTCAAGGTGGATATATGAAATTAATTTTTTAAAAAATATGTGATTAAAAAAAAGTTAGTTATGTAAAAGTTTAAGTATATATAATTACTTATAAATTATATAAAAATATTTCATAACTCTACTACGTAAGAATAAGGCTGTGTACTATCAGACCTCCCCAGATTCACATATAGATGTAATAAGAAAATAGTAATGCAGGTTAAAAAAGTAAATAGGTATAAATGAAATGTAAAATATTTAAATACATAAAATTACAATAAATACATAAGGATGATAATAATAATAAACAATACTAAATAATAATATTATTATTATTATTAAAAAACTACTAATATGAATAATTATTTTAATCATGCTTAACAAATTAGGTCTAATTTAATCTGATCTAGCTTGATTTAAATTCAACAAAATAAATTAAGATTGATCGAGTTTTAAATTGAGTTCAAACATAAAATGTACTCATAGTTTCAATTTCTTTTTCTTAAAATAATATCGTTTTAATCCGCAATTTTAAAAAATTCAATATCAGGCTAAATCGTTTGGACTCAAACCGATCATCAAAAGGATCGAAACAATCTATTAAAAGGCCTGGCCCAACCCAATTTAAATCTGATGTTTCTGTATAATACATACGACGGCTCCTGAGATTTTCTGGTAAATTGTCTTGAAAACTAGTAAGGGTTGCATCTTCCAACCTTAACCGTGTTGGAGCTTGACCTAGTTTTGTAACGTACGGAATGATAAGGTTGTCTTAAAATTCTGCGAGGATTGACCTCTAACCCTAGCGGTGTCTGGTCATGGAATCAAGTCGTCGGTTAAGTGGAAATAGACCAACTGAAACAGATAAAACTGTGTACATTAGAGGCCATGCCAAGTGCGACCCCACCATTCATACCATGTTCCAGGAAGAAGAAAGGAAATTGTAAAGCACACGCGGTTTCCAGCCTTTTCCACAGCCAAGACGACCTTTTGGACAGGGAAAACAAACTCCTGTGCAGTGTATTAAAATTAAAAATTCCAAAATCTCTATTTTAAAATTTAAAATAATATCGTTTTATTAGAAACAACTTCTCTGTTATATAACAATAAGGTTACGTATTATTAGACCTTTCTAGACCTCGCTTCATTACAGGACTTCAAAACGAGTAATAATGATAATAATGATAAAAATAATATCTATTTAATTTAAAGATTTAAGAAACTCGACTTATCAAAATAACATTATTTTTAAGTAGAAGTCTTGTTAGAAGAATCGAGTTTAGTAGATGAAGAGTTCGACTCGCTAATATCTACATTTTTTGATGTTTTAATTCGGGTTCGATACAATCATACTCTTATTAGAACTCGAATTGAATTCGACTTTTATATAATTGACTTCAATTACTTTTTGCATATATATATATATATATATATGTATGTATATATTGTCCCACAAGACTTATATTAAAAAGTATAAGAATTATAGCCAATTTGGAATTTCAAAAATAAAAAAAGGTTTAATTAAATTTATTGTTCTAGCAAACTGAAGTCTTCACAACAACGGAAGTCTTGCCAGTTTGCAACTTACCCCTGTTAAACACCCACACACCGACTCCTCTACTTGCCATTTCGGTGCTTTTAAATAACAAATATCTGTGTGTGTAAACTTTCAGTCGTTATATTTAACTGTGTATTAGGTCAATGTCAGGCACTTCTAATTTCTAGCAAGACTTTTCAGATGTTTGAAATTATTAGAGACGACTATTAAGGATAGTAACGAATCGAGTTAGAATTTATTTAAAGTTTTATTAAATAATATCTCTTTTAATTATACTTTTAATTAAGGATAACATATTCCAGTCATATTCAAATTCTTAATTTTATTTAAACTTTAATCAATTTTATGATAGTCTAATATATGCTGAACATTTTAAGCCTTAAACTCTTGTCTTATCGGTTTATCTTTTAATTTGAGTTTTTAAACATTGAAGTGTTTGTTTGGATAGGCTTGTATTTTCTTGAAAAAGTTTTATACAGTAAACTATTTGGCAACACAAAAATAAAAAAGTACTTTTATTAAATTTTGATTTTATAATAAAAATTATTTATGCGTATAAATATTATTTAAAGTATATTAAATAACATGCAAAGCACAGTATATTAATTATTATAAAATTTTAAACTATACAAAACATAAATGAAAATATGTCTAACCAAATCTTTTATATGGATTATAACATAAGTAAAAATAATATCAAAAATAAATATTAAAATATATAAAAAAAGTCAAATAAAATAATATAAATCTTAAAATAAACGTGAAGATGAGTTTGTAAGTATTGTAAAAATTATGTGTAAAATATAATGATAAAAGGGACTAAAAAATATATTTATTAATTGATCTGAAAAATCTACATTAAAAAGTATTTTTTTTTTACTTCAAATTTAAACTTCTTAAAAAGTTATATTTTGGCTATAAAAAAATTATATTTATTAAAAAATATTTTTTTTGTTTTATAATCAAGCTTTTTTTTTTTACTTTTATGGTAAAAAAAAAGGACTTAGTCATCCTTAAAGTCTTCAACTAAACAGGCACAAGTCAAACTAATTGTAGTCAAATTGCTCAAGTCCTTTTACCTTTCCTAAACGTAATACAAAGATTGTGTTGGAATTGGGACGTAGGTCCAATGGTGCATGTCCCACCCTAAGCTCGTGCAATTTTCAATCGTTTGCATGATACCAACACTCACGCCACCTATGTTCACTCGTATGCAAAAACACTGGATTGGACAGACATCGAGTGCCTTAAACTATCGTCTCGTGAAATCAAATTCTAAATAATTTGTATTATAAAATAAAATATAGTTAAAATTAAAGTATTTTTTATTTTTATATTGTCAAACAGTTTATTGTATGAATCTCTTTCAAAAAAGCTCTTTTTTTAATTGACAGTCAAACAGTCAACTAACTTCTTAAAAAAGTTATTCTTATAAAAGCTTTACTAATCAAGGTTACGAGTTTCGTACCATATCAACCCAAAATCGAAACAGTATTTTAATTGAGAAAGGGATGGAGAATGGCATGATTTTGAATATTGGTTCATTAGTTAAAAAAACTTCTCCTACTTTTGAATTGCTGAGTAAATGATAATTCAATCAATTTAATAGCGATTGAATTCGCGATTTATTGTCATACTTGAACAAAAACAAATAAAAATTGGAACGATTAAAATTCTGCAATTGTCGCCTCTTTGGAAATTTTAAAAAATTTGAGAACTTTTTTGTAAGATTTTCAAAATCTCCCTCCCTCCCTCTTACCTCTTTTTCCTTCTTTTTTTTAATTTTTAAAATAATAATAAACATTTTATTATTAATAATAATTATAAATTAAATAAAACTTAAAAATAAAATATTTTATTTTTATTACTAATAAACTATTACTAATAAATTATTTTTATTTAAATTTGTTTTAATATTTTATATAATATTTATTAATAAAGTATTAATAAAAATATTTATTTTTTAAAATAAACAATTTAAAATTTATTATTAATAAACTAATATTTATTATATATAATTTTAATTATTAAATCAAAATTTATTTCAAATTTATATAT
>JANIJH010000004.1:62540298-62570933 GCA_024520975.1 Erythroxylum areolatum | reverse complement strand
TATTTTAAATTTAATTATATTTATTAATAATTATTAAATTAATTTTATATATTAAATTAAAATTGTGATTATGTCTAGTTAAATGTAAAATTAAATGGAATGTCAAAAAATAACAATTATAAAAAATAATTCATTATCATTATTTTACAATAAATTATTATATATAAAAATAATTAGAATATAATAAAAATATATATAAACTAAAATGGATAAGATATAAAAAACTAAATTAAATAAACTACAACTGTACAATATGACAATGAATTATTTTGTATTTAAAAAAAATTAGGGACTATTTTATAAATTTAAAAAATTACCTGAAATAGTATCAGGTGTTAACCGGTACCGATACAGCATCGTACTAGAACTCAATTCATTATTATGTTTGGTACGATATTCACAACATTGCTACTAACAAAAACTCTACTAGTATAAGCCTATTCAAATAGATACTTAGTCTGAAGTTTGTTTGATTAAGAAACATTTGACTCAACCCTGATTCCGATTAAAATTGAAATGTCTAATTTAAATTCAAGTTCGGTGGAATTTCAATAATATAAAAAATAGATATTCATCAATATATAAAAAGAAGTCATCGTTATACATGTAAATAATTGAACTCGACCAAAAATTCAAATTTTCTTAAAACTTGTTCAAGATCATTCCAAAACTTAATTAATTCGAAATTAAATGCATCAAAATTAAGTTTTATGATTAAAAAACGAATTGATTCGATCAATTTTATCATGAAAATTTTAAACCAGCTAATTTTTTGTTCAGTTTTTAACTTTCTGATTAGATTTACTTTAACAACTTTTATTATTAAAAATCGATTAGTTTATTAATTAATCTATCGATTTTTTTAATTAATCAATCTTTATAAACCAAAATAAATAATTAATTTTCACTAATAATTTCCCTTTTAATTATACTTTTAAGTAAGGACAACCTACGTCAATCTTATTTCAAATTCTTCAATTTTATTTAATCTTTAACTAGTTTTATGACAGTCTAATATATGTTGAACCTTTTAAGCCTTAAACCTCTTGTCTTATCGGTTTAACTTTTGATTTGAGTTTTTAAACATTGATGTGCTTGTTTAGCCAGGCTTATACTTTTTTAAAGAGATTCATATAATAAAGTGTTTGACAATATAAAAACAAAAAACACTTTTATTAATTTTAACTATTTTTTATTTTGTAATAAAAATTATTTATGCATATAAATATTATTTAAAGCATATTAAACAATATACAAAGCACAATACATTAATTATTATATAATTTTAAACCATATGAAACATAAATAAAAAAATGCTTAATCAAATCTTTTACACGAATTATAACATAAGTAAAAATAAATATTAAAATATATAAAAAAAAGTCAAATAATATTATATAAATCTCAAAATAAACGTGAAGATGAGTTTATAGGTATTGTGAAAATTATGTGTAAAACATAAGGACAAAGAGAAACTAAAAATAGGCTCATTAATTGATCTAAAAATTTTACTTAAAAACGTATTTTAAAAAAAACTCTAAATTTGAGTTTCTTAAAAAAATTATATTTTAATTGTCAAAAAAAACTATATTTATTAAAAAGTATCTTTTCATTTTATAGTCAACTATTTATTTTTTTATTTTTTTACGATAGAAATAAGTGCTTATCCACCTTCCAAAACTCAACTATGCAAAAGTCAAATTAATTGAAGTAAAATTGCTCTAAGTCCTTTTTACCTTCCCTGGACGTAATACAAAGATTGTGATGTAATTGGGAGGTAGGTCCATTGTTGCATGTCCCACCCTGAGTTCCTGCAGTTTTCAAGCGTTTACATGATACCAACACACACGCCACCTACGTTCACTCAGATTCAAAAACACTTGGATTGGACAGACATTGAGTGCCTTAAACTGTCGTCTTGTGAAATCAAATTCCAGTAATCTCGCATTGTTGTTTGTTCTTTTCTTTTATTTTCTCATCTTTTGTCCAAGAACAGAACCTAAACCACTCCAAGCTGCTGGCGATTTTAAGAATTCTGTTGAGATTGGAATCCGGTGATCTTAAACGAATCATTGCCCTTTATTTGATATATAAATCATGATCTTGGTTTAATCAAAATTTGATATAAAAAAAAGATAAACAAACTTAGTCTTAACTGGAACACACGTAACGGTATCTTAATTACGTAATTTAAATAAAATTAATAAAATTAAATAAAATTTAAAATTTAAAATAAGACTGAAAAAATAGAATATCCTTGCACATAAAAAATTAAATTTTAATTAAGAAAGAGACAATTAAATGAAAACTAACTTATTTACTCTAGTTTATAAAAATAGATCAATTAATTAACAAACTTATAAATTTTAATAATATAAATTATTAAGATAAACTGAATTAAAAAAATTAGTCAATTCAAAATTTTTATGATGGAACAAATTAAATTAATTTTTTAATTATTAATATATGTAATATTTAGGTTTAAGGTTTAAAAAGTTTGATCGGTATTAACAGTTATAAAATAGATTAAAGATTAAATAAAATTAAATAATTAAAAAAGATTTTCTTTACCTATCGAAAAAATTTAAAGTTTAATTGAAAAATAAAAATTAATTGATTTATTTTAGTTTATAAGAATTTATTAATTTATAAAAATTAAGCTGATAAATTAACAAATTGATCGATTTTTAACAATAAGAGTTATTGAAATAAATCAATCTAAAAAGTTAAAAACTAAACCGAAAAATTAGATAATTCAAGACTTTTATTATTAAACCAACCAAATCGATTGAAATTTTTATATCAACGATGTATCTTGAATAATCACTCAACCAAACTGAAGACGTAAACATATATTTACCATATTGATGATTACTTGTTGAAATTACGTATTACTTGTTCACGTTACGTTATGCATTCCGATGTCTAATCAGATGGCATAGGTTTTCTTTTTTTCAATGAAGGCTTGTATTATAAAGTATAGTAATTGAGTGATAACATATGTTTAAAGCAATCTTTTTTTTGTTATTAAATGAAATTGAAAACAATAAATTCGATTACTGACTTACACGTTTTGACATCACAACAACGCCCAATTTCCTGCAATTTATAAAGTTAAATGCACAAGTCAAATTTTCTTACACGTGATTAATGAGTATAAAATTATAAAAATTATAATTTTTATCATTAATAACAATCAATTTTAATTATATAAGTAATCAACTTTAATTTTATTTGTATTCAAAATTACATTATATTATATTTTAAAGATTTTAATGTTAATAAAAATATATATAAATAATAAAATAAAGGATAAGGGTTATATGATGAGTAAATAATACCATCATCATCATCATCATCATTGCATCCAGTCCGAAGTCTCACAATAAAGTAGGGTTTGGGGAAGTTTGATAGTACGCAGCCTTATCCCTACACAATAAAGAGGCTATTTCTAATAGACGCACATGTAGATATGACAATAAAATAATGATGCAGGTAAAAAGTAAATAAGCAAAACTGGAACGCTAAATCAATATGCAAATAAAATTACAATAAATACATAAATAAATATAATAACTAAGACCTTTAATAATTATTTTAAAACAAAATATAACGAAATATATCATCTCTTTATCTTTAGAAAAATACCAATACCTAAATGATAAGAAAGCAATAAAATATCAAATAACTTGACTTTAAATCATACAAAACACGAAAACTTAGAAAAAAAAAGGCATTTAGGGACACAAAACATAAACCATAAGATCATTAAGCATAAAAATTCAATCTTGATATAAACCTAACAATATCATATGCAAAAAGATCAACATAATAAACCGGTAAAATAAGAAGTTTAAGATTTAAAAAGTTCACCATATCTCATAAAATTTGATAAAATTAAATAATTTGAAATATGATTGAAAGATATTATCATTATTTACTAAAAAAATTGAAGTTTAATTGAAAAAAGATTATTAAATAAAGGCTATTTGAACTCATTAATTTACAAAAATTGACCGGTTAATTAATAAACTGATCAGTTTTTAACAACAAGAATTGTTAAAATAAATTGAACCGAAAAGTTTAAATCCAAACTGAATTCAAAGTTTTAATCGTCAAATCAGTTGAATAAGTGATATTTTTTAAAATAATATTTTAGTATGTTTAATCTTTTTATATTAATATCCAAAATCACTAAAAACCTAGTTCGAATCCTTTATCCAAAATATTCCTATCCAAAACGACCTTGTTGGATTAGAGTTAAATAAAGTTATTTTAAACAGGGGTTCTGAATTCCTCAAAACTACGTTTTGAGCATTGAACAGAATTAGACATAGTTATTTTAAATAAAGTGATCCGATTTCTTGGAAACCAAAGCCACTTAATCCCTTTCTCTAATATTAATTTACTAATTTTCAAGACTTTGACTTGTAAGCCTTGGGTAGTCATTATAAAGGGAAATATTATATATTATTAATTGAATTTTTTTTTTAAAGCACTTCCAACAACCTTAGAAGAAGCTAGTTGTTGGTGTGATGGGAAGAGTTTATATTAATTGAGAATGTTCGGTGGTTGGTTCTTGTCCGAAAATGGATTTGCTGAGGACATTGAAACTTGTATTGTTTAAAACAAAGTATCTTCTTATTATAAACTGCAAGGTAAGGCTGTTCTTAAACCGGTTCGGTTTAGAGCATAAGCCTTAAACCGACCAATTTTTGGTTAATTTATTTTTTGGTTTGGTTAGTTCATCAGTTTTTATAAATCAAAATATATTAATTAAATTTTATTTAATAATATTTTTTAATTGAACATTAATTTTTTTCACGAGTAAGATAATCTTTCATAATTATTTTTCAAATTCTTTAATTTTATCAATTTTAACATTACCAAAAAAAATTATCTTTTTTAACCGATTTTATGACAATTTAATACTAGCTAATTATTTTAAACATTAAGTCTTTTAGATATGTCAATTTTGACCCCACTCAGCTCGATTTTGACCCGAATTGGGATCTAGTTGGGTTGAGTATCATCTGGGCCGACCTGATCCGTGACTTGACCGTTACTTTAAAAACAATTCTTTTTGTTAAAAATGATGTCGTTTTAAAAACAGTAATAACAAAATAAGCAAAGTTGGCCCTGCTAGCTCGTGATCCTTCAGGAATGTTGAACTATGAGCCGGTCAATCGATAGTCGAGTTGGGTCACAAGCTGATCTTTCTTGAATTGTCGGGTCACGAGCTATCTAACACATAGTCGAGTAAGGCTGGGCCTGAAGCGCATGGGCCGCTTTGCTAGATGGTCGACCGAGATCAGACCATAGTTTATCCCCTCACGACCTGATCGGGCCCGGATGTGGGAACAGCTGGGGTGGCTGATTCTACTTTTTGAGACAAGAGTAAGGCTGACCTGAGTTTACTGAAACTTCTTGTAATTTTTCTATCTGATTTTTAAAGTGTTAATTGTTACATTATTATTATTAAATAAAATGACGCGAGTCATTTACATTCTTAAAATTTCTTGTAATTTTCTGTCCGATTTTTTAAATGTTAATTGTTACATTATTATTATTGTTATTAAATAAAACCTTTTATGACACTATAACACGCATCATCGCTTACTCATCTTGTGAAAATTCAATTTCAGCTAAATAAGGGACGTTTTATCTTCCTCAAGTGATCGAAATACACCAACTAACTATGACCCATTTTGGTAATATCACTCTTTATTTTATTATTTCCAAGTTTTGTTCTCTTGAAATCGACCGATATTATTCCCACGTTTGAAGTTTTCTCTTTGGATTACACTAAGCAATGGGTATATCACAAATCCGATTTTTATATATAAAGATATCAACTTTTATAAGACTTCAAAAGAGACATGAAATGGCATTTTCTTTGGAAGAGATCTTTATTAATTAAAAGTAAGGCCACATATTACTAAATCTTTATAAATCTCGTGTATTAGCAAAATTTTTACCGAGTTGTTATTGTTGTTTAATAATTTGAGTTTCGACATATATTTAATTTGGAAAAATATGATGAAGAATTTTTTTATACTTTTTAAAGGTCAAAATTACAAAAATTCATTAAATAAGAAATAAAAAGCATTTGTGACTAAATTTCATAATGCTGATAAGTATGAATAATTAATTTTATTTAAAATATTTTTCTTTTATATATTTTTAATTTAGTATTAAAGTTTTAAAAACAATAATATTTTGACCTGATATATCAAAGTTTTAAAAAATTAGTTATTAAAATAAAATTTTAAATTTAATACTAAAATAAAACAATTTTAAAAGATTAATTTTTATTCAATTTTAAAATAAAATTTATGTAATACGCAGTACAAACCTTATTACGTACCCAAGATCATACATGAAAAAACAAAAACGAAAAAAATGCGAAATACCTGATTTCGATTATATTCCTAATTCTGAAGCAGTTTTTGATGTCGAAACGAGCTCCGATCTTCTTGGGACAGTTGAGGAAGTTGTTCACCGTACTCAATTTAGGCCTTTTTTACAGTTTCCTCAATGCGCAAGTTCTCTTAACGGTTGGAAAATCTGATATTTAAAGTATGATATTTAATGATCCAGATAAGGGTAATAAAATGACTCGATAAATGATTTAGGTTAATGAATCAAAGTTCGGGTGGAAAATAAATTGAAAGAGATTTATTTTCCACCCGAACTTTGATTCATTAATCTAGATTATTTATTGAGTCATTTTATTACCCTTATTTGGATCAAATTACGTAAATTAACTGATCGAAAATTAAAATTATAATTAATAATTGTCCACTTAATATGAAAAAGACAAAAAATGTCTATCTTTTAATTTTATATTCATTTTACCAAACCCAAGATTAAAAAAATAAATTGAACGTGCCCTTTTATTTCTAAATTATTTCTTATGATTCTCTTATGTGACGCGCAGAATCTTATATTTTTGGTTTCCAATACTTATGTGATTGGAACCGCACTCTTAACTTTAAGACTATTCAACGGGGGGTTCTAGTTAGGTACTTCACATCCTACGATACTATGCTGCACCACTACAACCCAATGATTGCCCGAATCAATCGTGTCTCAAACAATGATGAGATCCAACGGCTAGACATTTTGTAAAGTCAAAGATCTACTCTGTCAACGTAAACCGCCGCGTGTTTAGTTACGTGTTGTTAGTTATGTGTATATACATCTGAAGCGTGTAACATTCCGTATGTGTGTGGCTCATTGAAATGGAAATAATAATAATAAATAATAAATTTGTCGCTTTCTCAATTTTATTTATTTTCACATCATCATTAATGAAAAAAAGTTAATTTTCAAATTTCAAGTTTCCTTTTTATTTTATAAAATAAAAAATAAAGAATATTTAAAAAATAACAAATAAGTATATGGATGAAGAAACATTTTAAATATTTAATTGTTGATCAAATAATTTTTATGAATAATAAACAAATTTCTTCATTGATATACTTTTTTTTAAATAATAAAGATCATGATTTATATTTATCTATGTTTTAATGAGTCGGATTGTAATTATAAAACAAAATTTTCAAATTAGAATATAAATTGTTCATCCGTATGTTATAAAAAATAATAGAGGTCATGATCTATACTTGTCTATATTTTAGTGACCGGAAAATAATAACTATAAAATATTTTCCAAATTACAAAATTATTATATAATTTTCTTATCATATGATATGATTAATGGAAAATCAAATAAGATCCTTTTAATTTGCATCTAAAAAATTTACTGAATGCAAGGTGAAGTTTAGTAATATGCAGCGTTACTCTTAATTAATAGAGAGATTGATATTGTATAAGATATGATAATGATTTTATTTAATTGATGAGTTCATTTTCATGTGGTTGGTCATGCATTGCTTTGCTAATTGATAATTGTATTCTTGTGAACAAGAGTAAGGAAGGATTAAAATTTTAATTTTGTGATTAAAAATGCACATAGTCAAAAGTGCACAATATTTTAAACTTTTGTGTATTTTTTTTAGATTTTAATTTAATGATTAACTTTTTAAATTTTGTATAAATCAAATTAAAATGTTACTTATAGTTTCCGTTAAATAATATATGAATATCCATTTATTAACTTTATCAACAAAAATAATTTTTGTTTTAAAATGTTTAGTACTAGATTATAATTTTTTTAAAAATTAGACAATTTTAAATTTATTATCTCAGGATAATTGGGATTTTGGTATAATAAAATTTGTGAGATTAGGACTATATTAATTAAAAATATATTTATCTATTTTCAATGTAGTGTAATCTAAATTCTATTAACTAATACATCTACAATATTTTGTAAAGATACATAGTCAAGTGCTGCTATTTTCTTCCTTTTTAAAAGAATAACAAATCTCATATGATTGATTGGATATATACAAAATAACTATTGGTATATATTGTAATTTATATTCATCTTGGATTTTTGATAGATAAATCAATTATTTATTACAATTTTAGAATTTAACAAAATTTTTATTAAAATATTTGAACCAATCAATTTATTTATTTATATGTTAAAAATGATCCTAAAGCTTCATTTTTAAAAAATTTATCAAATTCCCATTTACGTCTCTTTATTATTATTTTTTAAATTTAGATGAATGATTTACTTAATTTGAAACTTTTTAATTTATATTTTTATCAATTCAAAAGTCACTTGATTTTATTTTTAATTATTTAATTTCCAATTTAAATGTTGCTTACTTTTTTATGGATTTGTTAGTTAGAAATTTATAATGAAGATTGCCAATCACCTCTTATAAAATTGCACTTGATCATACAAGATTAAACATATAAAGGCAAATAACTTTCAAATTTAAGAGATTTAATTTTAAAATAATTAGAGATAAATGCAATCTAAAATTTGATAATATCATAATCTTACATAAACATGAATAAGACTTTACAATACCTTAACTATTGAGTCCTTCCAATGATTAAAACTCCAACATGTCCCAAAAACCAAACTAAACTCAATAAAAACAAAACCTTTGACATGAAGAAGAGCACAAAAGCCACCATTATAAATCTAACACAAAACTCTCCAATGTAACAAGAGGTAGCAATTCTCGCATATGCTTCCCTTCCATTTCGGACGCTCTCCGACCACCACACGGACTCGTCGAGCAACCCTTTTCATCTCACCTTCTAATTCCATTGATTTCGAGACAAAGTTCTCATCTTTTCCATTTTCTCCGTTTTTTGCTCTGTTTTCTTTTTACTTCTTGTCCTGTTGGTGATTGAATGGCCATGTCGCCTGGTGGCTCCGCCACCGCAGCCCCGTGTCCGACCACCACCCGACGACGCGTTGACACCGCCGACAAAACCGACGCAACCGACGAGGAGAGCAACGTTAACGGTTTGACATCTGGAGCCTACCACCATCATCACCACCATAGCCATTTCTTTCATAACCATTGTAGTCATCACCACCACCCTGTTATAAGGTACCTTCTTCTAAGGAGGAAAGTGTTCTTCTTTTTACCAGAGGCGTGGTTGCTTGGTCTCGAGGACGCTTGTCATGGGATGGCATCGTGGGGTCAGAGTTTGAGATCCGGCAAAAACATGGGCCGTAAGTTGTTGGGTGTTTTAATGTTAATGGTGGTCGTATCGGTGTTCGTTAAGGTGTCGTTTCTGAGTCATCACGTGGAGAGGACGAGAGAGAATAGCCTTGTAATTATTCGAACGTTCAAAGAAGAATGGGCCATGGCTCAACGCGTCGTCGCTGAGAGAGCCGCCATGCCTAAGCGTCGCTTAGAGAAGTTATCCGTGAGTTCCGAAATCCTCCACCGTTTTCCGTTTGGTTCCCGGGAAAAGAAAATTCTGTTCTTTGATTTATTATCCTTCCCTTAGATTCAGTTTTCACGATCCTTGTTGCACAAATTACCTTAGCAATCATCTAGTTACCGCATGTAAACGGTTTTATATGATCTGGGATTCCTTTTGACTGCAAATTCTTGGTGGGCTGGAATTGAATTTTCAGCGGCTAATGGTGGCTCTGGCCGATGTCCATCATCTACTTTTCTGTAATGTTAAAATAATGATTTTTCCACATAAGTTGATGGTTTTGCCTTTCAACTTTTCAACGGTCACATGTGGCATTCCTAACTCGGTTATTTGGAGTGATTGAATCTGCACTTACTTTTCAATTTTTGCAGACTCAAGAGATTTGGATGAAGCCGAAGAGTGGTAACTATTACCAGTGCATAGCTCGACCAACCAAAAGATCACGTATGTTCTTTCCTCGGGACTAAATCAGTTGCTGCTTCTGATGTTCTTGTCTGATATTTAACCTTTTTTTTTTCAGAAGTCAGAGCAACAAATGGCTACTTAGTGGTTCATGCCAATGGCGGATTGAATCAAATGAGAACAGGAGTAAGTTTTACTGTTATAGGCATGTTTTTCCTGTAACCTCATAACCTGAAGCTTTAATGATATGTATGTTCTGATCTGCAGATATGTGATATGGTTGCAATTGCAAAGTTGATGAATGCAACACTTGTTCTTCCTTTTCTTGATCATCAATCATTCTGGACAGATCCAAGGTAATTTTATTCAGTAATCTTCCATCATTATAGGCTTGTTCTCTCTTTTAAATTCTTACTTTTGTACCCTTTTCACAGTACTTTCAAAGACATCTTTGACTGGAAACACTTTATTGAAGTGCTGAAAGAAGATGTTCACATAGTTGAATACTTGCCTCCTAAATTTGCAGCAAAGAAGGCTCTCGTAAAAGCTCCCATTTCTTGGTCCAAGGTCTGCAGATAATTTCTTTTTTTTTTTCACTTTCTTTGTTTCATCTTCAATCTGTGTGTTCTTTGACTCTTAAGGCCTTGATGCTCCATTTTTCAGGCTAGTTACTACAGAGTAGAGATGGGAAATTTGTTGAAGAAACACAAAGTTATAAAGTTTACACACACGGATTCACGACTGGCTAATAATGGCCTCGCAAGTTCTATTCAGAAGCTAAGGTGTCGTGCTAATTACGAGGCTCTAAGATACTCAAAAGAGATTGAGGATTTTGGGAAGCTACTGGTTGATCGACTACGTAATGACAGTGAACCTTACATTGCTCTGCATTTAAGGTAACATCATTTGATCTCTCACAATGATTGATGTTTCTCTAAGTGTGAAATTCAGCACGGTTCTCTGACATGAGCTAATGGTGAACGCCAGATACGAGAAAGACATGTTGGCATTCACGGGTTGCAACCACAACCTCACTGCAGAGGAAGCTGAGGAGCTTAAGATTATGAGGTATAAAGTCCAACATTGGAAGGAGAAAGAGATAGACGGTATAGAGAAGAGGCTTCAAGGTGGTTGTCCCATGTCTCCGAGAGAAGCTGCTCTGTTCCTCAAAGCCATGGGCTATTCATCCTCCACGACTATCTACATAGTTGCAGGAGAGATCTACGGTGGTCGGAGCATGGAAGCGTTTCGAGAAGAGTTCCCTAATGTCTTTACACATTCTACTCTAGCAACTCCAGAAGAGTTGGAATCCTTTAAGCCATACCAGAATCGCCTTGCAGCCTTGGATTATATTGTTGCAGTACAAAGTGATATTTTTGTTTATACATACGATGGAAATATGGCCAAAGCTGTGCAGGGTCATAGGAGGTTTGAAGGATTTCAAACAACCATCAGTCCCGACAAGTAAGTCAAATGTTTATACCACTTTGAATCTTTATCTTGGTTTGATGCAGGAACTAGCAAGTAATCTGATCTCCGTTTCAGGAAAAGCTTTATTGCTCTCATTGATAAGTTGGATAATGGCACAATATCTTGGGAAAAATTCTCCTCAAAAGTTAAGAGGATACATGCCAACAGGCTTGGAGCACCATATTTGAGGCAGACAGGAGAATCACCGAGGTTGGAGGAGAACTTTTATGCAAACCCTCTTCCCGGCTGCATATGCAATAAGTCACAGGAGCAAATTAGTAGCCATAAAATTGTACAGAGAGCTAATCCAAATGTTGGAACCTCAACTGGAAAATAAAAGTCAGGTTCTTCAACTACATGCTCGTGCTTTATATCATTAATGCACATCGCCTTGATGATGGCTGGCGTGCATTTTGCTTTGAGTGGCTGGCACACGAGAAGTTTTGACGTGCGCTGGAGGAACAGAGATATGCACACAAGTTTCAGTGATTTTTGAGGATCTAACCAGCTCCTTAGGGGAGTAAGAGGAAAGCTCAAATCCATAGATTGATCAGATAGATACACAGGAACATAGATATACATTTAGTCCATGATGGGGGTTCAGGTGTTTGATTTATACATTATTTAAGAAAGCAGAAGAAAGTGTTCATTGTAATTTTACTTATTTAACATATTCAAAGCCAGATGGATTCTATCCCCATTTTGTACTTTTTCTGAACCATATAGAAACCGAGCATGGTATTACGTCTGGAACTTGTGGTAGCATCTTGTTGATGAATTCAGCCAAGATTCAGATGCTACAAAAATGGTTGTAAAGCTCTTCATCTTTCAGAGAATTCAAAGCATGGTTGCCTGAATAAGATGAACAAAGTACCTAGAAAATTAACTAACCCACAACTTCAAATCAGCAAGAATAACAAATCACATGCATTTACGTACATTTTAGGCAAAACTATGGTTGTTGAAAACATATGATGACTTTAGCAAATAAGGGAAAAAAGAGTGTCAACTGACAGGAAGGTAGTCATGTGGTGCCAAACACATGACAGGAAGCCTGTCTTTGCTTTTATTGCATAGTTATAAGTGCTTTCTGGATCGACTGTGGTAAAAATAAGCATCATAAGCAAAGCTATAACATGATTCTTCAATGGATGCAGTTAACAGACGCATCTAATTATTTGAACCAGTTAGATACCTGCTCAATCAAGCAATACCAATCACATAGCTAATCATATTGGTTTTACGATCAACATTTGTGTAATTACCCTAGCTTAGACGGAAGCAATAACTGGAATCTGCAGTAAAAACATCAAACATAAAATACCTTACCGTTGCTTGGCACTGGTACTTTTCATGATGTGATAAATATCTTCCTAGCCACAAATTGAAAATAATGTAGTGAACTCATGCAACAGCCTGGTCGCATGGATACATCTAAATGTTTCCGTTCCCTAGGATGTTTTAATGGTCAGATGAAAGCAATTCGCAAAGCTTTTAAAAGTAACCATGGAAAATTTGCTGAGAGGGAAAATGCTCATAAGAACTCTTTTTTTGCTCGCAGGAAGAGTCATGTACACTGCATTCTTGCCCTATAATTTAGATGTGATCTAACGCATTGTCTCCTGGGACTGGTTCTCATTTGTTCACCTTAGAGGAAATCCTCACATCCTCTGCCAATAAACCGATCAGGCAAGTCATGTTTTGATGCTTCAATTTTGAATACATTCTACCACATTGAAGGTACATAAACCTGTTCTTTAAGGTTTTGTGTGGCACTTTCGGTTGGAAAGCCTCTTACAGCACCGATTGTCCATTGTGATATAATTCCTGCTGCAACTGCAAATCGAAGCTGCCTCTCCAAGACATCTTGATCTTCAAACATCTCAGGACAAGTGGTAAGCTTTCTCATTATAGCAGCTACAACGGCATCACCAGATCCTGTCCTATCGCACGTAAATGGGGTTATAAGAACATCTTCTGTGCCAACTACTGAACCATCAAATGATGCAGTGTAGTAATGAATCCTAAGTGTTCCATCAGTCACAAATAAGAACTTCAGTTTGTTATGCCACAATGGTGCAATTTCCTCACGTGTATAATGATAGTAACTTCTCCGCTTCTTCATCTGCTCATAACTTTCTGCATAGTATTGAGGCCTGTAATTTCTTTCCCTCTCGTAATAATCCTCATCCAAAAGAAATTCCAATTCTTGTCTTGAAACCTCAACAATGTCAGCTTCATTCCAAGCTTTCTTGATAAATTCCCTTGTTTCATCACGCGTATTCCACAAAGGAAGTGGCAAATTCAAATCGAAAAATACAAGCCCTCCAAATTTTTTAGACCATTTGATTGCTCTGAAAAGAGTTGACTCCATGGAAGGAGACATCAGAACTTCCGAATTGAAATGGAAAATCCTTGCCTGAATAGAAGATACAACAGCATAATTTTTATTCAATATCAACAAAATTTCACAAGTAAATTGAAGCAAATTGTACATCACAACAATTTTAACATCCCATTATTAACGCTTTTAAGACCAAAAGATCAAAGCTTTCAATCGTGGAAACTAACCAATTGGACTTAGAGAAACAGTATCATTCATATTAAGTCTCACTCACCTCTTTAAGCACAGCAAGATTCAATTCAGAGGCAAGAAGAGAGTCTTCAGCAGCCTCCTTCACCATCTCCATTCTCATCTTCCCATCCTCAAATTTCACCTTCATAAGAGTACACGCAGTTCTCACTTTCCCATCAAACGTAACAGCCCGAGTCTGCACTCTTTCTTTGTTCATCATCAACACCAACTCTGCTCCAAACGCATCCTCACCAACCTTCCCCATGAAAGCAGCTCTACCCCCAAGCCTCACGTGCGATATTGCCACGTTTGACGGCGGCCCACCAGGAGCCCTCGCGAACTCCGGCGGGTCCCACTGCAGCATCTTCCACTCGGAGTAGATGTCCGGGTGCATCTGGTTCCAGTGCACCCTCACCGTAGGCAAAAATTCCCTTTGTACGGCTCCGAAGCAGCATATCAGTGGCGGGTCATCGTACGGGAAGTCTACGCCGTCGTCGTAATCTTCAACATCATCGGGATTCCAACTTCCATCTATTGTGCCCTTTTCTGCTTCCACACTACTTTTCTTGGTTCGTCTTGTTTGCTTCTTTGTTGTGGTCGGAGTTTCCGTTGCCGGTGAAGAAGGTGAAGTGGGTTTCTTTTTCCGGCCACGGCGAGAGGGTTTTGGGGATTCAATGGCGTCTCCGGTAACAGAGCTGCCATCGACGCAAGCCTTAGAAGGGTTTAATAGAAAATGTGCGCTAAGACGCGATTTTCGAAACTGGGTCGTCGGATTTGTAGGGTTTAAGGAGATACCGCCATAAAAGTAGCGAACTTGTGAAAGCAGAACAGAAGTAGCCATGGCTTTCAGCACATTGTTGGGTTTATCCATTTTTGTCTTCGGACTTGGGAGACACTATATCGGGTCATGCTGTTTGGCTTTCGGATCGGATTTACCGCCTACGTGGTGATGACGTGGTCCAATGAGACAGGTTTACGTTGAAGTGCACGAAGATCTTGTCGTTTTGGATCGTTTCCGTTCAAGAAGGGGTTTTCTCGAGTTTCTGTTTCCATCTCTCTGGTACATAACATACCATTGGAACAGGAGACAACAGAAGAGTTTTGGCGTTCAACTTTCACGGGTAATTCGAGTTTGTTTACCCTTTAACTCGATTGTTTCTTCTCCCTGGTAAGGATTCACAGGTTCTTTTGTGGTGATTGCATGTAGTTTAAAGCCAAGAACAAGCTTTGTTTTTTCTAGTAAAACGAGGATTGTTTAACTTGTGATTGGGATCTTTTCTCTTATAAATTATCCAGTTTTTAGTATCCATCAAGATCAAGTTACGAACTTTCTATATGGATTCTCTTTGTTACTAGTGTTTACTGGGTTTGTTGGGGGTCTTCAATCGGAGTAAAGTAATAGATTCGACTGTCACGGATTTGGCGTTAGAACTAGAATTCTTATGAGGCTTATCCAGATTATCTAGGTTGAATTATGAACTCTAGTTACGGGCTCCTTTTACTTTGGTCCAATTATGAGCATCCTGCACTTAATGTTGTTAGTGCTCGTGATCATGAGCTCTGCAGAATATTTGTTTTGTAATGCTTGACTCTGAGCTGAATCAGTTGCAGGTAGTGTTAGAATGATATTGCACGGATATTGGTAGTCAGGGAGTAGCAGAATTTCATATTTAGCTCACTTATTGCGTAATCACTAGTGCATCAGCTCTGTTAGTTGTTCATGATCAATTTTGGCAAGCTTGGTGAAATTTTGTATAGGGTTCTGTCAGCTAGTTTTAGTGTTACAATCAACACCTTAATCTGTTACGTGAAGAGGGAGCATCAGCAGAACAGTAGTCGGTTTTTAGTGCATATCCACCCAAACTTGATAATTCAAATTGAAGACTTTTTCTTGCTGTTCATTGCCATTAGTGTGTGATTGTCCTGAATTAGAACTCCGTAGCTTTTTAGTTGCATCCGAGGTTCGAAACCCTGCTCGTGGAAGGGATAGAGACAGCTGACTAATCTTAACACGGAACTTAGTAAAATGAAATGGTTGAATAATTGAAAAAGAGATTACTCAGAAATGCACATTGCATGCTAAGACTGCTCATTGAATTTCTGTTTTAAATGATGAACATCATATACCTTGCAGAAATGGGTTTCTGGACTTTACTGGAGGGTCTTCTGCTTTTTGCAAATGCCCTGGCAATACTGAACGAAGATCGATTCCTTGCTCGAAGGGGATGGACTCTGGCGGAAATTCAAGGAGGCAGAAGAAATTCACTCAAAGGGCAGGTCATTGGGCTCATACATGCTTTTCAGTTTATGAGACTACCTCTTATTATCCTGAATATTATTGTAATCATAGTGAAGTTGTTTGCTGGATGAGTTCTTAAGGAATAAGTCTCAGGTTCTTTGTATCAGTTTTGCAGCAACTTTTATGTCACTAAATGAATTTGCTTGATTATATATCTGCTCATATGACTGAAATTATCTTTAGATAGTTGAGTATAACTATTCTCTGTCTTCTGAACCAGGACCATAACAAGATAGAATGCTGAAACACTGCAAAATCTATCTGATATTATAATCCAAAAGCAACACTAGAACATTGTGAAGTAGCAAAATCCATCTAGTTATTACTGGAAGAAGGAAACAAACTTATGCTGTATGATCTCAGCTTCACTAGAGTATACACAAGTACATTCTTAGTCAATCACTCTATAGGAATCATAACCTCATTAGTCCTGAAAGGAGGCAGAGTCCAAGGTGGGTTATATCTTGCCAACAGACACTGACCAATCACCTTATGACCATCTCTCTCCAAGCTCATCTTAAGCTTCTCCACTTTGTCCTCCACCACCTGCTCTGTTGTCACACCACTAAACTTCACTACCCCATATTTTCTCTCACCCACTTCCTTGATCAACACCCTATCATCCAATGGCTTCGGGGCGTCCTCGGCCTTCGCATACTTCGCCGGCAACAAGAACTGCATGGTCACCCTGCTTTTCCCCTCTCCACCATTCTCCTTGGTCACAACAGGAGCTGTCATGGCAATCTTTTCACCACCAGTACTCTTGGTTATAACCGGGGCTGTCATGGCTATCTTCTCAGGCTTCGTGTTCTGTGGATTGCCTAAGGCTCCTATATAATTGGCCAACACCATGAATCCACCATCTTTGTCACCCTTCATTTCAGATGGATCATACGTGACTTCTGCTAGGACAGATGGCGGGTATTTGCGGATTTCATACTCATTTGTGGATTTGACGACTTCATACTTGGGAGTTTCTACACCGATCTTCCCAAATACCATTCCCATTTTGAAGCTAGCAAGTTTGAGGTGTCGAGCTTGCCAGAAGTGAAGAACTCAAATTGTGTGGTTTTCTAACTTTTGCCTTATACATGGATCATACTTCTATATATAATGGATACAGGAATGAATCAGATACAATGAGAAAGCCTGGAAATTTCCTCTCTGGATGAGTACTGTGTAAGCTTAAGACTTTCTGGTGAACAATACGGACCGCTTGTCTTGTAGTTTGTCTTCAAGTATAGTTTAGTTTCTGCGGTTCATGGGCAAGCATTTATGTGGACACTTCTCATCCACAAGGACGTGTTTAGAGTCAGAGTTGACATGTGGCTCTTGTAAACATCTGCAGAGTGTCCTGTACAACTCTTAGCACTTTTTCTATCTTCTCCTCCAAGGAAGCTGCAAAATGAAAATGAAAATGAAAACCCTGCCTGTCTCAACCACACTGAAACTTTCCACATTTCAATTTCAGACAAATCTCCTAAAGAAAAACAGTTGCTTAGGTTATTAATTTAGGAAGTCTGGTCCTTGGACGGTTAGCATTTAGTTTGTAAATTGTCAAACCAAATTAGGCTCCACGGCATTGACAAAATTAATCTTATAAACCCATCATCATAGTTCAGAGACAGAGCCATGTCATTAAACCTAAGGCTCTAACAGAAACGGTGAGAAAACAGATTATTAGCTTAAAATATCAAGTTTTTCTGTCGTGAAAGCAGAGTCCTTTCCTGTTCGAAAGAATTAATTTTCTTAACCAATGAGATAAGGGTCGATGTGGAGAAATACAAGACAGGAGTTTTGGCAATACTTCTAAGAGAACATGAATCCAAGATGACAGAAGCTGGTTGGACCTCAGAATCAGTGTCTATCTTCAGCTCCAATTAGGAATTTCAGATAGATAACGCAGTTTCTCAATTAACATCATCGATCCAGTTAGCCATGGTGAAGAAATTCATAACCCACAAAAAAATGGTAGAAGAAAACTAGAACACGAAATCCCCAAAAGAAGGGGAAACAGAGAAAGAAGCAAGAGAATCTGAAAGACATGATTTTTACGCTATAAACACAGAACTGGATCTCAGGATATTGAAGTTATCTCCAATTCAAATAGTTGCAGATAGATAACGCAGAATATGAACAACATCATCGATCCATTGAACCTAAAACCAGGTTTTGGTTGAAAAAAAAAGTTTGAAAATAGGAGCATCTCAGATGGAACTTTCCCCATAGTTCTTCTTCACAGCAGAATCATAGTGCAAGGATAACAATTTAGTTCTCTCATCACTGATGCCCAATAACACAAATCTTTGAATCAAAGCATGAATCTTGCTGTCAATTCTCGAAGTTGGAAAAACAAAAGCAATCCGAAGAGTACCTATAAAGCTTTCGACTTCAAAACCCTAATTGCTAACTAGCTCTCTATATAAATGGGTCTCTTAAGCCCATGAAGACAGGGCTAAGGCCTCATGTTAGGAAAGCTGTTCAGTTGGAGAACTTGGATTTTCTCATTGTTCTTGTGAGGAGAGTTGTGTTTGCTAAGTGTCAGACAAGCCTGCTAAGCTAGCTTTGTCATTTCATTTTTTATATTGGTAGAATAATGCATGTAATAATTATAAATATATGTTTCCGATAATTTATTTGATAAACTAATGACTATAGATTAGATAATGAATTCGATTCAAATAAGGTTGTCAAGTTTGGCTCCAAAGGACAGGTTTGATACCCTTCAAACTGTTGTTTCTTGCTCAATGAGTATTATCTGAATTTGCAGGATGTCAGATTGGCCCTTCTTCGCTGATATACTGGTTTCTTGTTTTAGGCCTCACCGTTGGTGCTTTGAACCATTTCAACCATGTCTGGAATTACGTACTGCTTGAGATTTTCAGATCGGTTCAACTTTGAATTGAGAAAGCTATAAGTGAATCTAATCCCTTTTACTCGCCCGCATTTGCCAGGACATTGCTCCATGGCTTTTATCTGACAGCATCAGCCATGTTCAAGGGCAAAAAGAGCACCAAAAGAAGTTGATATGCAGATGATCAAAGTCCAAACCAAGAACTAGTATTTGGTGGAATAGATTTCTTAAATTAATTAGTTCAAACTTAGTATCCAAACTAAAACTTATTAAACTGGTTGCGACATCACCTGAAAATGGTATCAACATTCATTTGACAACTCAACTTCAGTCCAGGAAATGTTCGGCAACTAAGCAAGCAATTCAACTCTGTTCATGAGGAAAGCTTTTCTGCTTCGGTACACCAGGGAAGGTATGGAGAAACTGGAGTTCACAGAGGTAGAGAGCAACATGGATGATTGAGCATCCTGGGTACCAACAATTCCAGGATGTCACAGTTGATGAGGTTTATTACGAGGAAGAAGATGAAGAAATTCAAGACATGTGATCATAGGTTTTTCTTATCATATCAAACAAGGATTTCATTGATTAAGCAAAGCTGTCTATAAAATGACAGAGGGAATAATATGATAGATTAGGCCATATTATTGTCATTCTTATAGGAGAATTGTGGTTTCCGATCTTTCATGAATCTTTCAAAAGGGAATAAGGATTACCAGATAACTAGACCACTGTACTTCTTTGTGGGCTTTTCATAAGATTTTGAACTCATTTCCCAGTCACAGATGTTGGTTTAACAGTAACTGCCAACCACACCATGGATAAGTACTTACAGTTCTTGACAGCTATAACAACCAAGCTTCCAGTCTGCAACATGCATGTCCTACCACATGTAAGAGGCAACATCATCTTTGATCTTACTATCTTCATGTAGATTGGACACTTTCTTATGTTCTAATGTCTTTGCTGAGAATAAAAGTAAGAAAATAGCGACAAATAGCACTATCAAAGGAGACTGCAATCTCTCTAACCTCCATTGAATAGTTAGCTGCTAAGAAAATAACAGAATGGAATAAACCATAAGAACATTATAATTTAAAGGAAAAGGAAATATCAGAAGATTCACAGAAGAACCATTAAAGTGGGGAAAACGGCTTACTACTCTAAAAACTCATCAGAAGAAGCTGCTATTTCTTCTACATTCCATATCCTAGATTTAGATTAAAAATTCTCAAGGTTTCCACGATTAGACATATGCAACAAAAGCTACATTTGCACAATTGATCATATCAATTACAGCGCTAACAACAGCAACAACAAAACCCGCAAATACAAGTACAAAAATAGCATGAATTTACAGCATCAGACATTTAACAGAAAGTCGTGCTTATCTATGGCTTGCCATCTTCAACGACTTTATCAACAACTACTTGGACTTTCTTGTATCCAAAATCCTCCAAGTGCACTGAGCAGTCCTCTGGCACTATGGGACGCCTATTGCCAAAAATACTACATAGATACAACACAATGAATGCTCCCAATGCTCCACACGTAGTACCAAAAATCATAGCGGCAAGTACCCTCAACAGACAATAACTTCTCTTGTGAGCAACTACAGACTTCTCATTTTTAGCAAAAGTCTGAGGATTCAGTGGCTGAGAGTGCAACCAATGCGGAACACTCCGCAACTTGAAGTTCCATGAGTAGAGGGCACATACTGCATTTGATGAGCTCAAGCCTACAAACACTTCCTCTTCATTCCACATTCTTGACAGGTCAATAGGGTACCAGAGCAGTGGATCAATTGGCTTTATATCACCAGATTGACTCATCCTAACTTCCAATCTCTTCGCACTTGCTTCATAATCAATCCAAGAATGCAATCTCGTCCAATTGTCAAATGTTGCTTTTGTAGATGAAACATTCCTCACTTTAGCTGATACAAAACCATCCACATGAATCCCCACTTGATTCTCGTACAAATCACCACGGATGGTATCCTTAAGTGTACCAAATTCCACAGCAACAATCTTAGAATAATTCTTCTTTGTGTCCAAAGAGACCCCAAATGCACCATTACCAAAAGCGTCGGCTTTAAAAGCACTAGGGACCATAATAAAAGCCAACCCATCTCCACTATATTGGGACATAAAAAACGAGAAATAAGTGGACAAAGAAACCATCTTTCCAGGATTACCTTCAACAAGTTGGATTGGTCTCCTGTACATGACTCGCCCTCCACTTGAATTCACCGAGTGAGTGAGCTGAACCGACGAGCCATTATCCACAACCTTCGCATCGCCATACAAAGCAATGTTGGACTCAAAGTTTTGATCTTTTCCAAAACTTTGGAAGGAAAATGAGAGATTTGTGTCTGCAATGATCAAACTGAGGTGGCAAATTAGAAAAGTTAATGAAATGAAGCTGGTGGAAATAGGGAACTTGGCCATTGATGAAGTGGGCTTCCAACTGAATCTTGGTTACTTTCTCCCAAAGCTTTCAACTTCTAAGGCT
The DNA here is from genome assembly GCA_024520975.1 of Erythroxylum areolatum. Lineage (NCBI taxonomy): Eukaryota > Viridiplantae > Streptophyta > Magnoliopsida > Malpighiales > Erythroxylaceae > Erythroxylum > Erythroxylum areolatum. Next base: position 62,548,991 of record JANIJH010000004.1, on the reverse strand, counting down.
TGTGAGATGAACACATTTCCAATTTGGGAAAAGCAATCGTTTTTCTAGGGTTTGTGAGAGTGTAGAAAGCAGAGGATCAAAGTAAAGAATAAGAGGGAAGTTGGGTTGGTTGGTGTGAAAATTAAATACGTTCTCTCTTCTGCAACTCTTTGATTCACTTTCTGTGAGTGGTTGCTGACAGTGGGAATATTGCAAGGAATATTTGCAAGAATGCCCCTCTATTCTTTCATATTCTTTTTCATTCCTATCCTACATGTTTTCTTTCAAAAATTATCCTAGGCTACATGCTGTTTATGACTTAAATTACAATTAAAAAAACCTTGTAATTAACTTTTTTCATTAATTTTTATCAAATCGTATAATAAAATTTATTAAAATCATTTAAAACATCATTTATTAAAATTTTAATATTATAAAGTATTTTTATAATATATCATTTTGTTTTAAAATTTACCCTAACTTATTAAAACAATATTTACTGCATTTTAAATCAGATATAAAATAATAACAAAGATAAATATAAAGACTTATTTAGACACTTTATAAAATGTTAAAGGGAAAATTGCATTTTTAACTAACATTTAAAAATTTAATCTTCATGATACATTACATATAAGTCTACCAGAAACAACATCTTTATTAGATAAGGGTAAGGTTATATACCATCAGACCTCCTAATATTCCGCATTTCAGCGAAACTTCAAATAGATATTGATGATGACAATGATGATATAGTAAATCTAAATTATATAATCTAAATATTAAGATACAATTTGGACCTTTAACCTTTTTTTATATATATAAAAGGTATTGTGATATGAATGAGATTACCCAAAACTAGGGGGCGGGGGGGGGCGGGGGGGTTTCCCAAATTTTATGAAAATGTGGGTAGGGAATCCACAAAACTCATGTATTAGTTGTCAAAAGACTATCTACAACCAAACACACTCGCAATCCTATCCACGCGCTCATGCTTTTTCAAGAATTGACTCATTGAGAGCCACTTGGATCAACGACATGGCGCGTTCTCCAATCAATACTTTTTATTAAAAATTTACAAAAAGCTCTTCACTTTTTTTAAATTTTGTTTCGGTGGAGGGAGGAGAGGCTAAAAGCTAATGCAGGGGACCACAGGCTAACTTGCACAGTAGGTGATCGATAGGTTGCATTTTGTATAAAAATCCTTCCGTTCTGTCCCGTTCAGTGTTTTGAAACCCAAACTGGTCATTGAATTGGAGGTCTTACTGATCACCAGTTTGACCGGTTCAACCACCGGTCGAACCGGTATGACGTTATAATTATGCAATAATTATATTTAATTATATATAATGTTAAAAATATTTGAAAAATACAAAAATATACCAAAAAATTAAAAAAAAACAATTTTTTTGAACCAGTGGGACCGGTCTGACTGGTCAATTGACTGGTTTTGACCGATTCTCACTGGTTCAATTGAGAACAAGTTTTAAAGGGTAAACCGGACCGGATAGCCGACCGGTCCGGTCCAATTTTTAAAACTATGCCGTTAATTTGTTCTAACCCTATTTCATTAAATCTCATTCGTCGTTGTTAATATCTTCCAATCCTATTTTATTAAATCTCATCCGTTTTAATTATTCTATTCTAATCTTATTTTTATTAAATTTTATTTATGCATATATATAGAGTTCACATAAATATGTGTATAAAATTTAATAAAATATAACAAGAATATAATAATCAGAATAGAAAATCTTATCCCTTGAATACGCTCAATCTTAAAAGTTTTTAACATATTAATTTTTTATTTAATTTTTAATTCAATTTAATAATAAAATTTTTGACCAATTATTTCATAAATTAATTAATTTTTTAAATTAAAACAAAATTTTTAATTTAATAAAAAATTTAATTATATTTTAAATTATTCAATCATTAAATACAATCTCTTTTAATTATATTTAATTTTTTTTAATTATATTTAATTTTAAACATATTTTATAATAATTTTATACTTGCTTTAACTTTGGGTGTAATTTTTTTAAAAAATAAACAAAACATTATTGGTTTACTAAAATCGATAAAAAAGGGTCTATAAAGAAGGAAAAGAAAAGGTGGTGGACTGGTCGGGGGCTTGTGTAATGTGCCCACTGTCTACTTTAGCAACTTACTTTTAGGACAAAAGTTAACGTGCGCGTGCTTTTGTCTCCTTGGTATGTTCATGGAACCAATGCTTCTTGTCTCCATTTTTTTTATATTAATCTTCATTATTTTCATTAATTTATAAAAATCATTTCTCTTACAATTTTGTTAAAAATAATAAAATAAATATTAATAATATGAATAACATAAGTCAATTAATTAAAAATTGTTAACACCAAATCTAATTTACCTTTTAAATTCAATTTGAACCGACTAAACTTAATTTAAATTAATAAATTATAATAAATTATTCATCTAGTCAAATTTAAGGAATGAATTAGATTATCATATTAATAATATTTAATTGATTAAAAACTTTAAAGTTAATTTAAATATAACAAAATCGTAACTTTTAGTTTAAAGAAATATAAGGATAATAAATTTTTCAGTATCTAATATTTTAAAAATTTTCAATTTAATATCAAATATTTAAAAGTTTCAATTTAGTAATTAATTTTTAAAGTTTATAGATAGACTTGTAATAAAAACAAATACAGCTGACAATGAGTTAGGTTAAGTCGGGGCTTAACCCTAGTCAAACATCTTCTATTGAAGTAGGGCTCGGCTCGAGTTTAAATACAATTTGGTTAGAGCCTGAACTTAAACTTGATTCTATCCGACGGTTTCAATTTTATTTTTATTTAATTAAAAATAAAAAAGATATTTTTGTTTTTAATAATTATGTTAAAGCCCAAATTATGTCTGAGGCCTTATTTTTGAAAGAATTAGGCTTGAGGTTTAGTTAATTTGCACATGCAGTGTTGACCTTAGGTTAGACCAAGCCGAGCACTGAACCCATTCTCATCTTTTCGGTGTTCCCGGCCCTCCATGCATTCAATGCTCTGGGGCCTTTTTCTTCTTATGCATTTGGGGCCATGCCCATCTGTACACATTATCGGATGTGTTAGAAGACCGGTTTCTCTTTTATTATGGTAGGGCTCCTGCAGGAATATCAGAAGCTCTAGTGAAGATGAGTAAGTAACAGAAGCAAAACAGTGCTCAAGTTCATGTTCTTTCTTTTAACAGTGAGCACTGATTTCTCAGTAATAAGTACAATCTTGTAAATCGGTATCTTTTGAAAATTTAATCTCGAATGGCTGAAATGGGATCATACCCCTTGTTCCAGTTAATTAATTCCTATCTTATTCTATTAAATCTCATCAACAAAATTATATAAGATCTTTACAAATTTGTGAAAAAAAAAAAAGTGACACAGGATTAGACATCTCAACAGAACAGGATGCTCCAAACCTTCTTTAAAAAGCTTATTTCGGACCATCTCTTTAGAATTGGGTACAAGGTTTAAAATGTTGGAATTTTTGTTTTAAATTTTTTTATTAATTGCGAGTTTTGTAAAAATTAAAGAATAAAGAAATAGACCACATATAAAATTTAAGATATTTTAAAATTTTTCATCTTTAAAATCATTGAAAAAACTCCTTTTAATTTTCAATTTTTCAACATACTTCGTGCATAAGATTCTCTACATGTCGGAGAAGGGTCATCCGTAATTTGAAACTGTAATTTTATGATCATAATAGAACAACTTTTACCAGTTACTTCAAAATTAATTAAATGAATTAAATATAGTAAAAAGAATAGATACTTACAGTTTTTAGCGAACGTAAATGATAGGAAGCCTAACAATGTTTTTATAAGTAATTGTTTAAGATCTACTATAGTTTGTTAATAAGTTTGTGAATATTCAATTTCTCTTACCTTTAAAAGTCCACACATTAAAAAATTTGTTAATAATAATCAAAGTTTAAAAAATAGACTAGAAGTTGTACTGATTTGACAAAATATTCAGGATTTAAAAGGTTTAACTGATATCTGAAATCTGATTGAATAAAATAAAAAATTTGAAAAATAATTGAAGAAGACTATCGACTATCTTTATTTATCGAAAAATTTAAAGTTTAATTAAAAAATATTTTTAAATAAAAATTAATTTAAAAAATTGATAAATTAATTAATTAACTAATTGATATTTAACAATAAAGATAATTAAAATATATTAAATAAAACAATTAAAAATTAAAAATTAAACTAAAAATTGACCAAAATTTTTACTATTAAATGAGATTCGATTTTTAAAACACTGCTAATAATAAATCCTTTTGAAACAAGGTCTCAGGACAGGACCATCCACGAGCATGTTGGAACCTGGAAGCAGACAAAGTTTAGAACCATAAGAAGCGACGTGACAAGAGCATTGACATTGGACCACAGGGCCTTTGCCACTCCCGTCGGTTGCTGTGAGCTGCAGCTAGCTTGATCTGATCCGAAAGCTGGCTTGACAGGGACCTTCCTTGGTGCCTGTAATAAAACAAAACTTCTTTCTTTGCAGGTCTGGTTCAAGTTCTAGGTCGATGGTGGAGGTTGTGTCTGTCTGCAGATTTACGGGCCTGTAATGAAGGCTAATGCCCTGTAAACATGTGAAAATGGTGACACTTCCTTGTCTTCTGCAAGCACCAAAAAAGGAAAAGAAAAGGGGTGTCGCTTAGATTGGCAATTCTATTGTGCAAGGTAACCATTTTAGTACAGGAAAAAGATCCTGTAAAACTTTCATGAATGAGGAAAGGACAAAGGAGGGACCAGCGGCAGCGGGGATATTGGGACTAGGAGTAGCGTTCATGTACATTTTCTTATATAATATATATTAATAAATTATCAATAAAAATTATTTTATTTTATTAAAATAATAATTTTGAAATTAAATTGTATTCATAAATTAATATTTATTTTAAATTTATTTTAATTACTAAATCAAAATTTATTTGAAATTTATATATTTTGAAATATTTTAAATTTAATAATTATTATTAATTTACTTTACTTTAATTTAATTTAATTACAAAATTATTGATAATTCTTATTATTAATTAATATATTAAATAATTAAATAATATATATTTAGTTGATAATAAATCGGATTATAAAAAACAAAAACAAAAAATAAGAACCAAACTATTTTTTTATAATAAAATCTAAAAACTAAAAAAAGGGAAACGAACAAACCCTAATCTTCTGTATAACTTAATAAAAGTTAAAAGTGTAATTTGTACTTTAATGTTTAATAAAAGGTCAAAATAAATCCTTATTTTCAATTTTTATATTACTCTGCCTTTTAACGTAAATAAATTAGTACTAATTGTACTTTAATGTTATTAAAATAATGTTCATTATCGCATGAAATTGGTAAGAGCTTATTACCGGTGATTAAACCGGAGAAGCTACTAATTTAAAAGTCAATGGTTTAATCGGAATTCAACCATGATAGAACCGGTGATTAATAAATATATAAGTTTTTATTTTATATATTATATATATAAGATAATTTTTAAATATACTATTTAATTATTTATTTATCTAATTGTAAACTTAACTTTAGTCTTCAAACTTCAAAATATACAATTTTTTTAAAAAGTTCACCTAATACAACACAAAATAAGATAACAAAACTCACTAGTCATATTTCATAAAAAAGATTTAAAAAAAGATCACTAATCATAATATTCATTCAAGTTGAAATCATCAAAATCAAGGTATTTTAAATGGACCGGCCGGTTCTTTCTTTCACCGATTTAACAGTTTTTACCGGTCCGACCTAAAAGATGAACGAGTCAATCACTCACAAAAAATATGGGCTAAATCGGACTGTTTCATACTCCTGGTCATTGGTTCGATCGACCGATTCAGTCTGATTTTTAAAACACTGTGAAAAGCACAACTTTACTTAATATTTAAAAAAATTATTTTTAAGATTATGTCAATACTTAAATCCAAATTTACTAGTTATGATATAATATATGTCAAATTTATGATTTATACACCAAAAATTGTCAATAAGACAAAAACTCAACTCATTTAGAATTTAAAATGTTACCAATATTATTTTAAAAATATTAAAGAGTAAGATAATACTATAGATAATGTTGAATCTGTTAAGAATAGTCTCTCTGTTAATTAAGAATAAAGAAACTTTACATTTTAACGAGATTTATTTTTATTATTTTTTAGGGACTCTTTGATTCTATTTCTATTTTTCTGTCGAAGTTTTCAATTTTCAATTTTCAGTTTTCAGTTTTTTTTATGCTTTTCTTTTAAATAAAAACAAAAACTTATTTGATTGTTAATGTTAATGTAGTTATATTTTTATCACTGAAAATAATTACATATTAGATAAAACTTAAAGATAAATTATTTTTAATTAAATAAATTTATTTAATATCTTATATAATATTTATTAACAAATTATTAATAAAATTATGTTATTTTAATATATTAAATAATTTAAAAATAAAAATTTATTTATAAATTAATCTTTATTTGAAATATATTTTAATTATTAAATCAAATTTAATTTGAATATTTATATATTTTAAATTTAATTATATTTATTAAAATTTAGTTACATATAATTTAAAAATCAAATTATTAATAATATTATTGATAATTAATTTTAATTTATTAAATATATAATGTTGAGTTAAAGTATTCTAATTTTTACTAAATATTAAAATTAAATAATTTATATTTAAATGATAATAAACCAAATTATAAAGAAAAATAGAAACAGAAAATAAAAATTACTTTTTATATTTTTCGTAATTTTTAAAAACAAAAAAAAAATAAACAAACATAATTTTTTATAAAATTAAAAAATAAAAATAGAAATAAATACCCCTTTTAAATCTCCAAGCAAATTCTGCTAATGGTCCCAAGTACAACCTGTACAGTTGAACCTGAATTCAGGAGTTTCTTGTCCATTGCAATCAGTGACAGATTTTACAATATCAAAAGCTGCAGGCCTTTTAATTAGGCCCAAATCTGCCAATTTAAACTTTGCCTGTCGTCCTCAACCTCAAGCTAGGACTCCGACTGGGTCGGGCCATGCTCAGCTGGACTGCCATCCCGGAGGCTAGGACTCCGACTGGGTCTAGCCATGCTCAGCTGGACTGCCATCCCGGAGGCCGATCCGACCATAATTCCTCAAGGTAAACAGTCTCAACATGAGGTGGTGGTACACTATGAGATGAAGATCTGAAATTTACATAAAAATATTGCAGCTCCTCAATGTCTTGTAGTTCAATAACCTTTAAATCAAGAATGAATGTTCCATCTAGTTCAATATCTAAAATTTATATATTTTAAAGAAACTTTATTATTAAACGATCGTCAATTTTAAAAATATTTTTCTCAAAACAAAATTGAAAATTAATTGTAAAAATTAAAATAGATTAATAATTAAATTATATTATTCTTTCAATACTTATTTAATTAATAGTCAATATGATTATAAAAATAATAATAGAAACAAAAATCAGTTTATAATTTTCATAAGTTATAAAAATTAAAACAATTATTCAACCATACAAATTTTGACTCACTTTAGAATCAATCAGATTGAGATGGTATCGGGCCCAAGCTAAACTAAGCCCACACTTGATCTCTAATCACCAAGATTTGAAGCTCGTCATATACAAGTAAAACGATGTCGTTTTAAAAAAATGATTGTATTTTTATTTTTTTATTAAAAATAAAAAAGCGTTAAGTTGGTCAAAGTTGGGATCAGTCTCGAAGCGACTATCTTAGATTTGATTGGACCTCAGGCAAAACTTGGGCCTTAGCAAAAGTGGTTGGATTGGGCTTAAATCTAAGTAGGGCTCAATCTCAGGCCCAAATTTAGGCTTGACTATTGCAATCCTTTACAATAAGACCCTATATAAGTCGTTAGTGAAAAGTAAAAACGATTAGTAATCCTCAATCCTAACATCATTCACTCAAATTTTAAAAATAAGGAAGCACCTTCCAAGCTGTTGTACTCCTTCCAACTGTCATTGCTTCCTAGTTAATTTGTCTTCTGTCCAACGTTTGACAAGGTATGCAGCTAACTACATAAACTAGTATCCTTTCACATCATGTTCTTGATGATGCTTTGGCTTTACTGTCTGTGAATCTTTTCTTAAATTCCTAGAATTAGTCTTTTTAAGGTTCCAACTTGGTCCCAAAATATATGTTTGGGTTTGAATCCAACTCTAATGTTTCAGTTTGAGCTCGAGTTTAATTAGACTCCAATTTTTCGAAACTTAATTAGGCACCAAATTAATTTTTATTTAAAATTTCAAAACAACATATTTTATTTGATATTTTCAAATTTTAGATGATAACAACCGTTCTAATCCAAATTTAACCTAAAGTTTAAAAATTTATAAAAAATCAAGTTCAACCCAAAATTTAGTCAATTCAGATAAGACCGGTCCAAATTGTTACGGACAGAACACAAGCTTAGTATTCGGCCAAATAGGTTCTCATGATCATACCTTGTCACTCACAGCTTTCGTTAAGACAATAACAGGCAGGCCCTTAGCTGTCTAAAAGCAATTCCTTCTTACATATGGATTAGGTAGAGCCAGTTCTCCCACTGCTTAAATCAGCATGGGAAGAGTAAGAGTGTGTGAGTGAAGTAGAATATCCTAAGAGGCGTGAGCAGTAAGTCCCGTGTTGCC
>JANIJH010000004.1:62520488-62531877 GCA_024520975.1 Erythroxylum areolatum | reverse complement strand
GCGCCTACATCGTCTTCCTCCTCCATCGATTTGCCTCCTTCGTCTGCTTCCATCGCCATTGTCTGGAGCTGTGCTGTGGCTGTGGAGCTCTTGCGTCTTCGATGTCGTCTTCTCCAGGGGGCTTAACCGAAGGTATTGTCCTCTTCTCCTTCCTCTCATTTCTCCAATGATTAACAATCCGTGGTTTATATTTTTTGTTCATATGGAGTTTGTGTTTGGTTTTGATTGTTAATTACTGATTGTTAATGATGGGCAGTGTATTTGTTAGAGAATGATGGAAAAAGATTGAGAATTTGTCTTGAATTAAGGATCAAGAGGTTTATGCATACCAAGTGTTTGACAAAATACACAGTGTCTGATATCCATTATTTTTTTCGTAAATATTTTTTTTGTTCTTGTACTTATTTTCGGTATGAGAAAACTTCATTTATAAAAATTGGATATCATTTGTGCTTTCACATATAATAAAACCATAATTAATGTCAACAACTATTCCCATAAGTTCTCTAATAATAAATTCAATCTTAAAAGCTTTTCTTATCAATTCTCTAATTAAAAGAAATTATAAGGTCTAACATGGCAAATTGATTTAGAAGAATCATTTGTACTGTTTTATTGTTAGTTTTGAGGATGCCTTACAAAAACCTTAAATGAAACAAAAAGAACACTTTTTTTAATCAAAAGTATTGCTTTAATCTTAGTACATTATGTTATTAGATTATAGAGCATTGTTTGAAAGGTAGTACATGATGTTATTAAATTAGAGACAATGACAAAGTCAATATCGAGGAATTCCTACTCCCTTTGAGCCAATACTCTTGTATTTTTTAGTATCCAATTGATATACCAAATTATACCTTAGCTACTAATCATCCAACCATAAGATATATAATAAAGACAATAATGAAAGAGATGAGCACTAATAGTGGTTAAGTCATCCCTGACTTAAGTCCACTTTTTAAGCTTCACTTAAGAATTTAGATTATGTTATCTCTTTTCTTCAGTTGGCGAAAGAAAAAACCTGCTGCAACATATCTTTTTCAAGGTTTAAGTAAAAATTTACAAGTTTTAGATGTTTAAGACTCTCTAGCACACTCTTTAGCTTTGTAATAACATAAGTTATTACAAGAGTTAGATAACTCACACTAGAATGAAAATTTCTCTCACTAAAATATTGTAAGTCAATTAAAACTCAAAGTTTTGATCATTATATTGCTTATTTCTCTTTGTTACTCTTACTTCTTTTAAGTTATTTGGCTTTGAAACCTTTTTATAGAAATTTTTAACCTTCTAGTCATTGCCAAGTTCTATGATTATTTAGGCTTGATTTTTATAAGTAATACAATTTTTAGTTTACACTATTATGTCGATCGAAGATAATGCTCACCAAAGAGCATTTTCGATCCTTAATTTTATGTTTCCTTTTATACTCTTAACAACTTGGTACTTTTTCAACTTAATATGAATCCTTTAAGCAAAACTTGATACACTTTAAGTAACTTATCCATGCCTTAAATCACCACTTAAACATCTTTAAACAAATATTCTAACTCTAGTCAAAGCTTGTTCATCTACTAAAAGCTTAACCATTAATTATAAAGCTTTTTATAAGTTATCTCGCAACATTGCTATTTAAGGTTACCTATTTTTACTTAATCAACTTTATTGACACTTTAGTATTTTGTTATCATCAAAACTTTGTGTTTTAACCAACTTAGTTTAACAAAGGAAATCCATATCAATACAAAACCATAAAATCATTGTCTACATTCTCTTATTTGAAGTAGCTCTACTTTTACTTCTAAATTTTCAACATATCTCTCATGAGTGAGTCCATTTATATCAAATTAATTATTCCTAAAATCAAAACTAATATAAAGACTTATAATGATACGACCATTGTCATTACGATGAGTGGGATTCCATAATAATATGAGTAAAAATAAGGATCACTTTATCAAGAATTTTGATTGAAGAACTTATTCAAAGTTAACAAAAAGGAAGAATGGTATACATCGCCAAACTAACAACAAAGATAGGAATGAGAGTGATAAAATCTTAGGATTTGATCATCTTTTGCAAAGTAGATAAGATCATAAGTTATTAAAGAACCTAAAACAAGAGTTTCTCAAAATACAAGAAATAACCAAAAATCTTGTCTAAGTGTACTTGATTAATCAATATAGTAATCTTCTATTTCTTTATATCCATATATTAAAATAGCCTTTTATAGACATAAAGTCTAGAAAAATTGTAGAAAAATAGAGATAGGGATTGTGAAATTAGGATTACAAATTTTGTTAGTTTAAACAATTTAATTAGTTTAAATATTTAAGACTAAGGATAAAATAAAATACAAGTATTTTATTGTTGATTAGAATTGAGAATATCTTGATGTATGGATTATAATTGAGAGTGTATGGGTTACAAATTGATATACTTGAATTGTGAATTGAATAATTATAGATTTTGTGACGTAAATGTGAACTGAATTGATAATAGACATATAGTTTGGAGACCCAATTTGAGTTGCGATTACTGGTCAGGCATATTTTGATGAGAGTCAGGCATTTTTTTTATGCAGTAGGTGGTAAGGACAGTTGTGGAAGGATCTTCTAACTAGGGTTTGTGAACACATGTTATTCGTACTCATCTACGTCTAGTACAACAACATCAACTACACGACCGACAACAAATCGTATCTCTCATCTTAAGAGCACAGTGCAGACACTGACAAGTCAGTTGTAATAGTATATGGAGTACATGACTAAGATTCAAAATGATGTACAGTAGTTGAAGGGGAGGGGTGGAGACTCAGATCATCCGCACTCACCAGGACAATAGGATTGTTGTAGTCATTTGGTTTGAATTTATATACAATTTAATGTTTTTATTATGAATGAAGAAAATTTTATCTTTATATGATCAATTAAATTTTTGTTTAAATAAGTAAATTATATAAACAAATTAACAAAATAATGCACAGATAATTTATAGCTGTAATAAAATTTAATGTCAGGATTTTAAAAAAGAGGATTTAATATCTTAATGGTAGAATCATTACCGACGGTTTATGATAATGCGTCGCAAATTACTTACGGATCTTATTGATGGAATTTTATTTTCCGTCAATAATTTTGAGCAATATTTACCCACAGATTTTAAAAATCCGTCAGTAAACTGAGTAATATTTACCGACGGTTGGTTATAAACCGTCAAAAAATATTCACTTTGTTACTGTTAATTCACTGATGAATTGACATAACTATCTGTATATATACTAACGGAAAGTTGTCTATGTCGGAAAATGTACCAATGGAAACAATTATCCATCGGTAAATTTACCGACAACCAATTTAACGATGCATTTAGTCATTGTTAAATACCGTCGCTAAATTTAATTATCGACAGTTTGTTTACACTTTCTGTCGATAGGTTCCGTCAGTACACCTCCTTTTTCTTGTTGTGTTAATAGAACAATAATTATGAATAATTTAGAGATAATACATAAATGTAATATGAATCTTATAATTATAATCTCATTATAATTTCATTTCCAATGTATAATTATCCTATGAACTTTATCTTATACATCTAAATATGTACAAAATAAATAATGTCTTTAAATAATTGTCACTTAATTACAACCAAATCAATTGGTTGTAGGGCATAAATCAACATCTTGATAGTGAGATATTAGTAAGAAATAACAATTATCACTACAACAGAAGGATCTTTTAGTGTCATCACTAAAAGTCCTTAATTCGTCGCTAATAATATTTAGCGATGATATTAAATTGTTGCCTCGCAAAATCTCAATATCAAAATGCTAAAGGCTTCTTTTTTAACAAATTGTCCCTAATTAATTTTTGTTATGAGCTACATATATAGCGAAAAGAGAGTTGCAACAATACGAGAAATCATTGCCAATGATATTTTGATACGCTTAGTGATCATGGCTAAATGTTATTAACTACGTTACTGTTAGCGTAGCTAATAATATTAAGCAATGAATTTTTTATCGTCGCCCAAAATTGTTGGCGATGTTATACCAGACGTAGCAAAAAAAAAAAAGTTGTCTTTTTGGAAACATAGCCAAAAGTTAATGGCAACGTTTTTCAAAACGTTTCTAAAAAGTTTTGTCCATGATTTTAAAAAAGTAAGCAAATCTTTTTAGCTACATTTTTAACATTTTAATAAACATTATTAGTAAACATTTTATCATGTCAATTATAATTATTGGTGTCATTTTTAATCCACGTTATTGCATGCAATATTTAGATTTTTAAGTAATTTATGATACGAAAATATATTTAAAAATAATTGTAAATTTTAAAAATTTTATATAACCAATAAAATATTTATAAATTTGAAATACAAACGTTAACAAACTAGTTATGTACAAACTAAGAATTGTTTTTATCATCACTACTATTTATATAATTCGAGCCAAGTATTTATTTGATCATCTTTTCAAGCTTGACCAACTTTCTTTCATTACGTTCCAACTTTTGTTAAAGACAGTCAACATATGTTGGTCTCAAAGAGGATGAAGCAGTTGGCTTAAAGCCAAACTCAAGACCTCAGAGGTAGCCAGATCTTGTACGAAGTACGTTGTTGCAAATCTTATCTACATTTAACTCATTTCTGTCAGATAATGATGATTTTTGCAACAACTGCTACTTCTTATTCTAAAATTAAAAAACAAAATCAATATTGAATTCAAATATTATTACTTAGCATTACATAAATAAATAAACTTAAAATTTGAATAAATTTTTATACTTACAAAGTTATTTTGCACTTCTTCTGGCTTCTACCTTTGATCTTTTTTTTTTAATGGTGAGTAAGTTTGTATAGTGTGATCCTATCATACTTTTGTTCATATAATTTTTTTCGCTTTGTTTTATGAAAAATTAATAGAAAATACAATAAATAATATTGTATTTACTAATATAACTATAACTTCGAAATAAAAAATTTTTATATTCTTTTTATACAACAACAAATAATTTGAAATCTTGATTGTGAGGAGTTTTCGTTAATTCCAAAATAAATAATAAATCGTAGCTGTTTTGTTGTAGTGCGGAAAATTAAAAGATTTCTTAAGATTATTCTAACAAGAAATGAGTTACTAATCAGCCAAAATTTGATTCAACTCGACTGAGTCTAATAAAAGTTCAAGTTAAACTAAAACTTTCCAAGGAAAATTCAGTTTTGTACTCGCCCGGCTCAACCTGTTTGCCATCGATCGTCTTGATGTGAACACACGTTGCTAATCAAAGGGAAGACTTTGATAAGTTGGTCATGTAACGTGGAAGAAACTCCAGAACTGGTAGGGTCGTCAACTTCGCCGCCTTGTTAAATAAAGAAGTGATTATGGCTTTTCTTCAATCTGAAGTGTGCACAAACCGTTTGGACATTGACGAGTGTATATGTACGCGTTTTGACTCATTCATGTGATTTTTTATTCTCCTTGTTTAGTCAGCTTAGAAGAATAGAAAAGTAGAATTTTTTAAGATTGATGAGTCGATTTTCTTTTATAATTTTATTTACTTTAAAATATAAACTAAATTTATTGTATTAAAATATTAAAAGCATGACTTTTATTAAAATTACACTACTTTTTTGCTATAAATCAGTATTAATTAATGTATTAAAAATTGAACCAAAAATTAAATCGATAAAACAAAAAATTTAAGGTTTAAAAGATTTAACCGGTATTAGACCATCATAAAACTGACTAAAGATTAAATAAAATTAACGAATTTAAATTATAAGTGAATGAAATTGTTCTTATTTGTCAAAAAATTTGAAATTTAATTGAAAAATAAAAATTAAAGTTAAGTAAATCAAAAAATTAAAAATCAATCAAAAAAGTTAAACAGTTTAAGATTTTTACAATTGAATAGGTCGTACTGGTTGAATTTTTTAATTATTGTTATAGAAAAAAACAATAAACTAATTTAAGTTTTTAAAAAATGTATAAAAAGAAAGGAGAATAACTAACTAAAATATTATAAAACCTAACATGGTCGGTTTTTCCAAATTCTAGAAATCTAGGCTGCCAAAAGACCGAGGACAGAAGACTTATCAAGCCAATGAAACTTCCTCACAGTTGGGAAGCAATTATTCGAGAGACATCCAAACACGTCGTAACTAAAAAAAACTTTGACGTGTTTCTAAGTATAGCACACGTAATGTTGTTGGTGACAGATTGACGAAGTGTTAAGAAACTCTATATATAGTCCCTAAACTCTATATCTTGGCTTATATACACAAGCTCCACTATTTTCATCCCCTCTCACACTTGATCTTTCTTTCTTTCTTGTCTCATAAGATCAACCATGGCTGCGTTCAAGTTGCAATTAGCTCTCTTTCTCTCTTCCATCTTCTTCCATGCCGCTTTAGGTAAGAGAATCAACCTTGCATGCATGCATGTTGTATAATCTTAATCCGCAATCCGTAAGTTGATCTTAGCGTGTGTGTTTTTCAGGTGAGATTGTGTGTGAGGAATTGCCAAACGATCTGTGTGCCTTCTCAATTGCATCATCAGGGAAGAGGTGTTTGTTGGAGACGTATGGCAAGGAAGATGAGAGTGTTGGGTATCAGTGCCGGACATCGGAGGTTGTGGTGCAGAGAATGGCGAATTATATAGAGACCGATGAGTGTGTTAAGGCTTGTGGGGTTGATAGAAACTCTGTTGGTATCTCTTCTGATGCACTTCTCGAACCTCAGTTCACCTCCAAGCTCTGTTCACCGGCTTGTTATCAACATTGTCCCAACATTGTTGACCTTTACTTCAACTTGGCTGCTGGTGAAGGTAATAAAATTTCGTCTCTCTTTCACCAATCAGACATTCGGTAGCATTTCGAGTTCAAACCGAGCACAAACTTGTTTAAATTAAAATGACGTTATTTTGTTTAATCAAACTTTATTTAATTTTAATATTAAAGTTTATGATTATAAGAATCACTTAATTTTTTATTTAGATCAAGTCGAATCTAAATTTTAAATTGTTTCTTCGTGTTTAGTTCGAGTCAGAATGTAATATTAAGGTGTTAGTTTATGTTAAGTAATTTTTAATTTAAACCTTAAAGTGAGTTTAAAAAGGATCTCTTTAAGCTAATTGTGGTGTTAAATACTTGTCTTCAATCAAAAGGACGGTGTCGTGGATGCACTTTCACTTTAACTCTTTAGTTCTTTTTGTTTCCTTGACCTTTAATCAAAGAATCGGTCCAATCTGTCAGTTGACTTATCAACTTCAATGCTCAAACTTGGCAACTACATATTATTATAAAAAAATGTATTTTTACTATTTATGATGTTGATAATATTATATGCATACAGGTGCATATCTACCTGATCTTTGCTCGGCTTCAAGGACCAATCCCCACCGTTCGATGATCCAGCTTATGAGCTCGGGTGAAGCTGCAGGGCCTGTAACCAGTAGTGATGTATCTGCTGCTTCTGCTCCAGCTTCTGCTCCTATGTAATCTATTTGTGGCTTTTCAATATTCTTTCTTCATACTGTATTGATTACACTGCGGATTGTTGTAAATTGAAGAAGTAATAATTCCCATTTAGCCATATAGAAAATGAGAGAGATAGAATTCTATCGGATTTGTGTTGGATCAAATCAAAATTGCTTATTTGATTTTGTCTCCAATTAATTAAAAATGAGTTTTCTGTTCCCCTCATGAGTGGTTTAATTTGAATCGTTTTTTTTATTAGAAGTATGAATTGTACTTAACACTTGTTTGAATAGGCTTATATTAGCAAATTTTTTGTTAGTATAGTTTTTATTAGTAGAGCTTTTTTAAAAAGAGTTTTTCTAATAAGGGAATTGAATGTTTGATCGTCACTTAAAAAAGATCTTTTTTTAAAGAACTTCATACAATAGACTGTTTGACAACATAAAAATAAAAAGCATTTTTAATTTTAACAACATTTTATTTTGTAATAAAAATTTTTATGCATATAAATATTATTTAAAATATATTAAACAATATGCAAATCACAATATATTAATTATTATATATTTTTAAACCATGTGAAACATAAATAAAAACGTATCTAACAAAATCTTTATGTGGATTATAACATAAGTAAAACTAATATAAAAATAAATATTAAAATATATAAAAAAGTCAAATAATATTATATAAATATTAAAATGAACATGAAAATATGTTAGTGGGTATTGTGAAAATTATGTGTAAAATATAAGGGCTAAAAGGACTAAAAATAGGCTCATTAATTGATCTGAAAAATCTACCTGAAAAAATACTTTTTTAAAAAACTCCAAATTTAAACTTCTTAAAAAGCTGTATTTTAGCTGCTAAAAAAATTATATCTACTAAAAAAGTACCTTTTTATTTTACAGTTAAACATTAAATTTTTTTAAAAACAACTTTTGTGGTGAAAAAAATGTTTATTTACCCTCCAAAAATTCAACTAAACAGGCTCTTTAATTTCCTTTTTTAAGAATCAATGCGATATTGACAAACTTGGTTCAGAACCATTAAGGTGCACTTGAATTTGGTCTGAAACTCAATAGCTCAAATCCGAATATGAGTTCCTTTGAACCGCTCAAAACTATATTGTTTTGAGGATTATCAAAACTATATCATTTTGCGGATTAAGGGCACGGATCGTTCGAGTTGTCAAGTTGGACCTTTGAGTCATTCTAAGGTCCTAACTTAACTTGAGGTTTGGGTTGATTGAAACTGATCATTGACTTAGAGTTAGGTAATTTCCAACTTAAACTCTTTTAAGTCAACTTTAAAATTGAAATTTCGTGACAAGTGTAATTTGTATAATTTTAAGATGATAAATTGTGTGTTTATTAAACATAGTCGTACTTTTATAATTTAAATTTTTATTTGTTTAACTAAACTATTTAAAATTTTAGTACCAAAAATTGCAACAAAAATTAAATTAAAACCCCTAAAAACAAATAAATATCACATACAAAATATAGTTAAAGGAAATTGGGCAAAACCCACTTTTACTTAGTTTTCAAAATTTAAGCTAAAAAATAAAGAAATTAGACTTTTCTCGTGCTCAGACTCGACCTGTAAACTTTAAGTTTTGTTAGGTTTTAAGTTAGGATTGGGTTTAGGCGGGCCCAGACCCAACCCAATGCCAAACTTAATCTACACAAGTTGATCTAGTTTAGAGTTGATCAAATGTTAAATTAGACTCAAAATTTGGTTGAATTTAGTTATAGAAGATTGACTTGAGACTTATATAGTTCAATCTTCTATATTAAGACGACATTATTTTTATCTACAAATTTAAGAAATTTACAACCAAATTATATTATTTTTTATAGGGATAACAACTGGGCTTAAACTCGGGCCGACCTGCCTAGACATGAAGTGAAGAGACCAACCTTGAGTTAATATTTTTTTGGAAACAATTTATACTTGATTGAAATTGAAAAGCGATTTTGAGAACATTTATTATAGTATGTTAAATTTATTATTTATTTATTTATTGTGATTCGTATCTAGCCTTAGGCTTGACAATTTTGGCTTGAGTTGATCGGACTATGGGCCAAAACAGTTCTGCCCAACCAGGCCACGGGCCATTCAATGAGGAGTCGCGCCAGGCCGAGTCAGGAGCGGCCCATGCCTAGCCCAATTTATTGACATCCCTATTTAGCCCTAACCTGGCCCATTGTTATCTCGGCTTGAGCCCGAGTCCTACTCTGCCCTGCCCAATCTATTTTTATTTTTTATTTAATTAAAATAAAATATGATGTCATCTTTTGCAATAATTGTAAGACCTGGCCTGGTCAAATAATTTAAAGGGAAGAATATGTGTAACTAAGGAAATGACATAGTAATACTAGGGGTGGTTGGTTCGTATAAAGGAATGGCAATAGGAATGAGAATGAATATAGTGAAGAATAAGAATAAATATTATCATTATAATTATAATGGTTGGTTAAGAGAAATGAATGATTATCATTACCATTGATAGTGGTTGGTTTGTAAAAAATATTGAGAAATAAAAATTAATTATATTTTAATTAATTATAATTTAATTAATTACAATATATTAATTAATTAAAATAGTGTAATTGATTAATTGCAATATTTTAATAAATAAATAAATTATATTTTAATTAATTATACTGGTACTAATCAATTAATTATATTTAAATTAATTAATGAATTATATTTTAATTAATTATACTATTACTAATCAATTAATTATATTTTAATTAATTATATTGTAACTAATTAATGAATTATATTGTAACTAATTAGTTAATTATATTTTAATTAGTTACAATGTAATTAATTATATTGTAATTAATTAACATATTTTAATTAATTAATTAATTAATTACAATATTTTAATTAATGAATAAATTATATTTTAATTAATTAATTAACGATAACATTAGTTAAAGAATATTAGAGGATATTGGAGGAACCACTCTCATACCTCTCTATTATGAGAGGAATGAAGCAAAGTCTAAGGGGACTTCTGTTTCTTCATAAAAGTCATGTCTTTTTTTTATTTTGATAAAGCCTTAACTTTTGGATAAAGAGAAGAATTGCTTTTATTTGATTTTACAATTTAACAATTGTATAAAGACGTTCTTGGATTTATTTGGTGTTATTGTTTAACATCTATAAAACATAAACATGTTTTAATGCTCATCTAACGCATTGTGATAAAATTCTTTGACAAAACTGATTAATTTTTTTACAAACATATGGAGATAGCGCCAATAAACATATGAAGGGAAAATTATTTTCATTTTTATTGAGAGTAAAAATGGCATTATATTATCTTTCATTCCTATTAATACAACAAACCAAACAACATTATTGGTATTAATATAAAAACTCAAGTTACAAACTAAATATCATTTTTTTTATTTTTCATACCCATCCTTATCCCTTTCTACTATTATACCTATATTCATAGTCAACCCCGTGCTCAAACCAAACACCTACTAAAAATTAGCAATAAAAATATAAGCTATCTAATTGTAATCTCTTATCAAGTTTTATTTTTCATTCCATACTTATTCTTTTCTCCTTAGACCCACTAAACAAGCACACTATAAGTAATTATATTCACGTGAAGTCAAACAAGTAGATGCATGCACAGTAAGAAGAATTTTCCCTTATTAAGTATATATACTAAGAGCGACCGGATGGACGACCACGGAATAGATCTCTATCGTCCATTTAATCCAGCGGCTTATATTCTTTCTTTTTCTTCTTTCTTTCTGTTTATTGAATGTTGTGTCTTCGCGCGATATACACGCAATCTTCTGACCCAAATATTTGTTGAATGTTGTGTCTTCGCGTGATATGCACGCAATCTTCTGACCCAATCTTTTGATGCAATAGTTTGTCAG
>JANIJH010000004.1:62470558-62489944 GCA_024520975.1 Erythroxylum areolatum | reverse complement strand
GAGCCTTCGGACAGTGAGATTTTTCACCTGAAACATTATCAACGAGAGTCAGTTTCTGTCATCAATCCTGAGCCATGCCCCTTTGCATGGACTCACACCTTGGAAAATTTCCAGAAGCGATCACAGAAGAAAGTCTGGGAATTACTTCAAATGTGTGTTCTACAATTGCAGCAGCAGCCATAGAAGAAGACAGAAGTGCTAAAGCACAAGCTAACAACAGTAAAGGCGGACGGAACATCTTCATGATTTGGAGAAGAATGCAAAATGAATGAGGAAGCAAAGGGAAGAAAAGCAATTATTAATACAATTCAGGATCTTCACAGAATGTTTCTGATCCTTAGCCAATTAGTTGTAAGAATATAAGAGATTTCAGCTTATATTTATAGAGCAAACCTGAATTAAGAGCTTTGAGAGAGTCACAAGGATTAGCTAAACACGATTGCGTGAATTCTTTAGACAGGTTTTGATAAGAAATTTTGAATTGTCTTTCAATTATTTGACTGACAGCTTAACGTACGTAAGTTAGGCCATTTGATACACAGAAATAATTTTCAGAATTCTTCCAGCAGAAGCAAACCGCGTAGCTCCATTTTCAACAAGGTAATTATGCCGTGCAATTCATAATATTGCTTTATAATTATATTATTTATAATTATCTTATTTATACTCGTTTCATTTATAATTTTCCAAATAAAATAATACACCTCTTCTATAGTTTTCACAATTATAAAAAATTCTTTAATCTTTACAATTTTTTTAACCTATTCTTTTAAATTTTATTTTTAAAAATAACGATAAAAATGTAATATAAACATCATGCATGAACTAATCAAATTAAATCAATTCTTGAATCTGACGTAATTAAATTCTACTTAAATTAATAATTTAATTTGTATTTATTTGAGTAAACTATAAACTCTTTAATCTTTACATTTTCTTAAAAAATCCTTCTAATTTTTAGTTTTTTAAATCTCTTCTTGTAGATTTCATTTAAAAAATAACGAAATATTTATATATAATATGAACATAATATGTGGATTAATCAAATATTACTAATATGATAAACTAAATCAACTCTTGAACGTGACATGAATTAATTAAATTTGACTTAAATTAATAATTTAAGATAATTATAATAAATTATTAATTAGAATCAATTTTAATTTAAAATATATGCTAAATTGTCATACAAATAACCTTTGATTAACACAAGTATATTATTTATGAAACTTATATTTTGTTGTAATTTTCTACATATTTTATAAAAAAATAAAAATAATAAATTTTCTTAAATTACAGAATAATTCTATTTCTTTTATCCGTGTCGACTTGGTTTATCTTGGACAAACACAATCTGCCGACCGCCGCCTTTCTTTCTTTCCACCCAACTACTTCCTCGGACTTTGCATGTAAGATTTAAGAATGTTCTTGTTTCGATGAAACGTGAAAAAACGTTTAACCGATTCAAGATAATTATCCGATCCCATCCTCACCTCTTGCTGCGAAGAAACCTATGGCTGCTGTTAACTTATCAGATTAAAACATTTGGACTAGTTGCATTGTAGACTAACAGACAAATGGCCCTTGTTCTTAAGTGTGACGATTACTTAACATAAAAATGCCTTGGACTTGTTCTATAACAGGCAATTTTCGTACACAGAAAAATGATGACCAAAGACTTTTCTTTCCTCTCACAGCTATACAGCCAAATGTCTAACTTTGAGATCAATCATGAATTGCCGACTTCCTGATAAAAAATGTTTAGCTAATATTATTAAAAAATTTAACTCCTGATTCCAAAATCTTTATTTGAAATGTAAGCATCGGCGACATTGTTATCTTGATCCAACTAATGTTCCTCCATCTTGTGATCACTGTCACTGAGAATTTTGCTTTCGAGTTTGGACATGCAGAGTCAACGGTATGAAATGACGTAATTATATAATTTCCTGCAGATTTTCTGGTTCCGTCCAAGCAAGGTGTTGTGTTTAAGTGTTGAAACTTCTCATCATCGAAGTCTACGCACGACCACGACTAGAATTTGCGTCTGATTCGAGGAAACAAAACCTTGCATTATGTCATTGATTATGCAACAGCACGGTAGTGACTATGCAGAACCGGCCTGGAATAATTTTCATTTCCTCGTACATTTTTTGATTTAGCTCCTTATAATTCTTTTGTGATTAGAAAGTTACAGATTCTAATTATAAGAAGGTCATGTTTGGTAAACAACAAATTGTATTAGTTGTTAGCTGATTCTATCAACAATTAGCTGATAGTTGATTCTATCAATTGATTTGATCAAGGGATAACATTAGCTGTTTATTAAAGATGTTTGGTAAAATTAGTTATATAGTATTAGCTGTTGATGTGTAAAACGACTTATGAGAGCATGATTTTAAAAAAATTATAAGGACGTAATTATTATATTTCTTAATTTTTTGTTGAATATTCTTATAAGAATTTAGTTATTTAATTTTACAAATATTAAGTTTATAACTTGAATAATAATAATAATAATAATAATAATAATAATAATAATCTAATGTTAAATTCTTTATTAATATGAATGATGCAGTGAGCTATATCATATTAGTATTTTATATAATATATATAAATTTTATTATTTAATAAATTAAAATTTTCTATAATTATAATATGACAAAGATATGATATATATCATAATTCAAAAATTATGAGAAAGATAGTATAATTAGTTTTTTACCTAATAATTTATGGCTGATCATTTAAAAAACTCTTCTTATGGAGGTCTTAGAAATTAACTTATTGAAGTTAAATAAGCTAACCAATAAACTATTCACCAAACACATCAATAACTTTTTAAGACGGTCAAAAAACTAACTTTTAATCAATAAGTTAAAAACTAATTGATAAGCTGTTTGTCAAACACTTCCGAAATTTTCGTAAGACTCTCGCAAAATAAAAAGCCTAGCTTATGCACTGAATACGTTAACTTGTTGATTGAAATTAATACCGAGTTTGGATAATTCATATAAGTTTTAAATGTAATTATAATTACAATTATAAATTATTATAATAAAATTTTAGTTAAAATTCAAACATGCAAAATCATGATGTTGCTAATTCAACACCTTTGCCTGATCTCTCCATGAGTGCACATGGTTGGATCGTCTGATTGATTTGTTCTTCGAGCTTATATAATTTCTTAACATAAAAATAAATTATTTCAGAATCGTAAAGATATAATATTTATCTTTTGAAGAATCTGTCATTCCATATTCGGTAATGTTAAAGAGTTGTTCACCAAGCAATGAAGCTGGCAAAACAACATAGTTTATGTGAGCACGCGTCTACATTTTCTTATCTCTAATTGTATTTAATACAAATACAACCTATGCAATGTTGTTGCAATCCACGTAAAGAAAGAAAGAAAGAAAGACTTTGACCAATTAACAACTACCGATTGAAAATTAAAAAAGTCTAGTTATATAAATATTTAAAAATACGAACCATAATCATAATTATGATCTTAATTACAATTTTGATTAGTTAGATAATGTAATTCATTGTAATTGCATTTATATTTTTAGCAATTTCACTTGCATTAAAAATGTAAAATCATATTCTTATTCAATGACTAATAAATTGAATTGGTTCGACTAATTTAATTGTAAAAGAATTTAAACTAATTAATTTTCAGTTAAATTTATCTTAATAATTCTTGTTATTTAAAACTGATAAAATTTTCTTTACTTATAAAAAAACAATGATTAAAGAACTCAACCGATTTGGTCAGTTCAATCGTAAAAATCTTGAACTGTCCAACTTTTTGGCTCGATTTACTTTAATAGCTCTTGTTAAAAATTGATCAAGTAATTAATTAATCGATCAATTTTTATAAATTAATAAGTTTTTATGAACCAAAATAAATCAATTAATTTTTATTTAACAATCTATTTTTCAATTAAAATTCAAAGTTTTCATAACTAAAAACAATCTTTTTTAATCATATTTCAAATTCTTTAATTTTTTAATATTTAATTAGTTTTATAATAATCTAATACTGATTGAATGCTTTAACCTTAAACTTTTTATCATACTAGTTTAACTTTCAGTCTAATTTTTAAAATATTGATAAAAAAATAAAACCCTTATGTGGTTCCAATTAGAGTTTTGGATACTGTTCCGTACTAGCCGGTACATATCATACTGGACCAAAACTAGTACGAAACGGTGAGTCGGTTGTATTGAGTTTAAATATCGGTCGATACTAGCCTATTTCGGATGATACCGATCGATGTCGGCCTGTATTCAAAATACCAGTTGATATTAGAAATTTTAAAAAATACAGGGATTTCTCTCTTTTTTCAAAGTTTTTTTAATTAGTTATTTTTTACTTCAATTTTTATAATTATTGTGAAATTTTAATTTTTGTTTTTAAAATAGATATAAATATTTTTATTGCTCATAATAATTATAAATTAAATAAAACTTAAAAATAAATTATTTTTATTTAAAATTTATTTAAATATTTTATATAATATTTATTAATAAATTATTAATAAAAATATTTTATTTTTATTAAATAACTAATTTAAAAATTATTATTTTTAAACTAGTATTTATTTTATATATTTTAATTATTAAATCAAAAATTATTTGAAATTTATATATTTTAAAAATATATTTTAAATTTAATTATATTTATTAATAATTATTAAATTAATTTTATAAATTAAATTAAAATCGTGATTATTCTTGATTATTATGATTTTTGGAGATAGGGTTATAAATATACAGTACAACTGTACAACATGACAATAGACTAGTTTGTAATTTTTAAAAAATTCAAGGACTGTTTCATATATTTAAAATTTTACCAAAAACGGTATCTGATATTAACCAGTATTGTACCATAACCCAATTCGGTATCAAATTTGGTACAATATTCGTAACATTGATTCCAATCCCTTATCATTTTCTAGAAAAAGTCTTCCAAAATCATTTGGAAATTTTTATCACAAACCATCTCAATCTCTAAAAACTGATACATAGACTTTTATTATACACCAAATGAAGAAAATGTCTTGGAGTTGTTCTTGTTTATTGTAAAGTTAGGTAGTCGTTGACTCTTTGTGATTCTTAACTTGCCAGGCAGATTAGAGTTGACCACTTGCTCATTAAAACGAGTACCAGTCAAATTCTGATCTTGGATTTTAGATAATAGATATTATCACCATGACGGCATGACCTATCAGCTCTAAAATCTTCACGAGATCCTCGTTTTGATTAAATAATGGCTTCATATGGAGTTATTAACAACCCAACGGTTAGATTAAATAGACATAATGAATTATTAAATGATGATACACTTGTGAAAGCACACGTAATTCTTAGTATAATTAATTTGGCACGAAAGATTTACTAATAAATATTATTTTTTTATTTTTATAATAAATTGAAAATTAGCATAATATGAAGAGAATAAAAAATAATAAATTAAGAGTAAAATATGTTAATATTTTAAATATCAATTAAATTGCTAATTTGTTAAATGTTTTTCTATATTTCTTAGTATTTATAAAAAAGTGTCTACTAAATTATGATATAATTTTAGTAACTATCTTATTTTTCAAAGCTTAATTTAAAAATCTAAAAAAATAAAATTATAAATATCAATTAAATTGCTTATTCTTTAAGTAATATTCTTGGACAACCGAAGAAACGTGCCAAACCTTTCATGGCTGACTAGCCTAATTAAGAACAAAGACAGAAAAACTTGACTGTGATTTCTTTGTCATTTTCTCATTTATACGTAGACTCGGCTTTTTGGTGATCGTTATTAATTAGCTTTGTGAAGGACAAGACAAGTTAAAGTAAACTACTGCATTAGTCAGGATAGATAAGGTCAAGTTCATCCGTTAACTTTATCAATTAAGAACACTAAAGTTGAATTCTGTTATGTTGGGGAGTTCAGGTTTACGTATGTGTTTGTGTTACATATCTTGAATTCTAGCTAAGTCTGGACTTTGAAATTTGTTACATAAGATAATATTGTCTACGTCTATAACAACTTCATTTTATCGACTAAAATAATGTTATTTTGGTTTGGATTAAACTAGTTATTATCTTAATTAAAATTATTAAATTGTTTACATTTTATTAATAATTATAATTCATGTGACGATAATAATATTCTAATTCTCGTTTCAAAGTAAATTATGGTTTTTTTTTATTTTTATTAAATAAAATATATTAATTTATTAAATTATTAATAGGTCATGAATGAGTTAAATTAGAAGTAAAAGTTGGCTCTCCCTACAATTTTACATGTTCATATGGTGTAGAGATAAGTACACTTGACCTTAGCCAAAAAATTAAAAAAAAATGATGGGAAAGATGTATCTTATGAGATAATTATAGTAGTATAATTAATGACAAAATGTCCAAATTTATCCTTTTTAATTACTTAATTAAGACGTTCTTAACACACTAATATAAAAAAAAAACAATAATAATATTTAGTAGAGATCTCACTAATATGCAAAATTTGGAAAGATCTAGTTGTTCGAAGTCTTACTTCCATCATGTGCCAAATGTAAGTGATTTTAGTGTTTTCAATAATATGGACAAGCCAGAAATTTCATTACCATGTGCATGACTGTCTTTAGCTCACGCATCAAAATTAGATGATGGAGTCTGCAAATTGCTCGAGGGAGTTTAGGCCCAGAATTTGTGGCTTTTCTCGAGCCCCCAACATTGCCAAGTACCTTCTGTGGCATGAACTTTTGGTGATATCTTCTGCTGGAGTCTTGTAGGGAAATAGCAAGTTAATAAGTTTTGACATCTTTCTGCTATGAACAAGGACTGTTATAGCAAGCTTCTTTTTTTCTTTTTTTTACAAACAGAAAACTAGAAGGTCAAACGAAGAAAGCTGTCTAGCGCAGGACCAGGACTCTGCGATACAAAGATACTTGCTTGTCTACTTGAAGAAATTCCATCACTGTCAACGAAGGCTCCTGTAAAATATGCATGCCAGGGCTAGCCAGGATTGCTAGAGATGCCATGTGATCTGCACGCTGATTCCCTTCTTAATATACATGTTAGAGCTGGATCTCCCTATCTCGTTGGAGAAGTCCACAGGTACCTACCACTAAAAAATTAAGTTCGGCTAAATTTGTATTGAAAGAGGACAGGATGTTAATAACTTCCAGTGAGTCTACTTCTTTAATGACTCGTCAATAACCAATCGACTAAGCCAAAGTAAGACCTAAGTATACGCCCCTGAGTTCAGCATCTAACGGCTAGTTCCTTCCAATATGTTGTAGAAAACTCCCACACCATTGACCGTGCTCGTCCCTAATTAGTCCCCCAGTAGTGGCAAGGTGGGCTCCTTGTTTAACCGCTCTATCAATGTTAAGCTTGACCCAATTCTCTGACAGTTTGATCCATCCCACTAAACTACCCACGGGTAACCCCTGAGTTTGAAATACACAGTTTTCTACTGCCCGGGCCCTATCTATCCACTCCACATAGTCCATAACAACCCGAGTCCCATCTTCCCGCCAACTAAAGGCAAAATCAAAAAGACTTTTGTTTCTCCATTGCCATAAAGACTTCTTTGATAAGCCCATAATTATATATTAGAGGAAGAAGAGGTCACGTGTGTCAAGCATCTGATTTTATCTTATCTACCAACACCTAATTTTATCTTCTTATTCACATAATTTGTTTTCAAATTTATTATGTCATTAGTTTCATGTGTTCCTATTAAGTAGGGGCTTAGTGAGTAATGATTTGTTATTGATTATTTTTAATAAATCCAGATCTATTACTCCTGGATCTCAGAGTCTGCTAACTAGTTTTTAGGGAGGCATGGGTTAATCCTATCTTATAAATAGCCATGGGCAATGTATAGTACTTATCGAAAATCAATTCAAGTATTTCATTCTTGGAGATTCTCCTTTAGCTATTAATTCTTCTGTGAGTGAGATCCTTGCTCTTAGAAAAATTATTAGATTTTTTTTATTATTGACCTTTTACTTCCAAGCCTCTATCAAATTGATATCAGAGCAAGTTGACAAGATGGTTTCTACACGTTCTTCCAATATGCCTGATCAACAAAACCCACGTTCTTCCACTGTGCCCGATCCATAACACCCAAATCCAGCCTTGCCTGAAGTTGTTATTTAGCAACTCTCTGACTTGGCTGCTCAGTTAGGCACCCTCAACGCTGACATGGCTGCTCTCAAGGCCTTTTCCAGCAGCAACCCCCAACTTGAACATAGTCATAGTAACTGAGAGAAAGGCAAAACAGTAGCTCGAAGTTCAGATTATGAAGATGAATATGACCTGCCTTAGTGGCTTAAAAATCCATCAAAGCGACTAAGCACAAATATCGAATTTCCCAAATTTTTAGGAGGTGATCCGAGAGGGTGGATTCTAAAAGCTGAAAAGTACTTTCGCTATTACCAGACACCAGACAAGATGAAGGTGGACATTGCTGACATGCATTTGGAGGGTGATGCGCTCAACCTTTTTGTATGGGTTAACACTGAGCAAACTCTTCTTTATGGGGAGGAACTCACTAAGGTGTTACAAGATCATTACGGTCCAGCAGAATTTCAAAACCCAAATAAGTATCTTTGCAACATCAAGCAAACGGAAATGGTACAAGAGTATAGATAGGACTTTGCTAAGAGATCAGCTAGGGTTAAGAATTGCCTTGAACATTATCTCTTAGGTGTTTTCTTGAATGACTTAAAGGAGGAGTTGAAAGCAAACGTGCGAATATAAAAGCTGGAAACAATGTACAAAGCGATGAATTTAGCTATCGAATATGAGGCTAATAATCAAATTGGGCGTGGGCTTAAACCTAATGGGTCAAACAACTCGACTCGACCTGCCACCAATACTAATTGGGTCGCTCGTGATTCATGTTTTTTAGGGCAGAGAAACTAGCCACACAATCTGAAAACTAGCTCATGGGATACAAAGAAACAAACGAGGTGAGATAAAGGTTTATATTATCGATGCAACGAAAAGTTTCAACCTGGTCATCATTGTAAGTTTGGGTCACTCAAAATCATGGAAATAACGAGCGAATGGAGCCCTTAAATCAGATTGAAACTGATGCAGAAGACGAAACTGATTCAGAGATGCATGTTGAAATTTCATTCCATGCCTTTTTGGGCCAAACATCGGGAATGACTATGAAGTTGAAGGGAACATTGAAACAGAGGGACGTTTTAATTCTAGTTGACAGTAGCTCCACTCATAATTTTATATCTGAGTCTCTTATCTCTAAATTACAGCTACCCACTCAATCGATACCCCTTTTTGGTGTTCATATTGGTAATGGGGGTCTCATCTATTCCAACAAGATTTGTAGGCATCTACACATCTAAACACAAGATTTAAAGATTATTGGTGACTTTCATCCTTTTGCCATTGTCGAATCAATTATGGTTTTGGGTATTCAGTAGTTAGCTTCTTTAAATACAGTGTAAGCTAATTGGCAGCAAATGTTTATGATTTTTTGGGTTAATGGAAAGAGGTAAAAACTCCAAGGAGTTGCTCGTGATTCTTCATCTCCAGCAGAATTTAAAAGTTTAACTAAACAAGATGAGTCCAGAGATGCCTTAGCTAGCTTGCTCATTGATGTACAAAGCCTCTTACAGGAATTTTCAGAGCCTACATCTCTCCCCCCTTGCGCTGTCACTCTCAAGCTATTGTGCTTTATCCAAATGCACATCCTCCCAACGTTTAACCTTATAGGTACCCTTATTATCAAAAGGATGAGAATAAGAAACAAATGGCTGACTTGCTATCCAAAGGCATTATAAGGCCAAGTTCAAGTCCATTTGTAAGTCCGGTACTCTTGGTAAAGACCAAAGATGGTCCATGGCGAATATGCACTGACCATAGGGAGCTCAATCACATTACGGTGCCTGATAAGTATCCTATACCTAATATGGATAAGTTACTTAATGAGCTTAATGGTGCCGCTTATTTTTCAAAGATTGATCTCCGCTCTGGTTATTATCAAATTCGAGTGCAACTAGAAGATGTTCACAAAATAGCCTTCTGAACTCATTCTAGTCATTCTGAATTTATCGTGATGCCCTTTGGCCTCACTAATGCACCATCGACCTTTCAAGGGATAATAAATGACCTTTTTCATCCTTATTTAAGGCTTTTTGTTTTAGTTTTCTTTGATGATATCCTTGTCTATAGTCCCTCTCTTCATCTTCATAAATTTCACTTAAAGTTGGTTTTTAAATTACTATGCAATTATACATTTTTTGCAAATACAAAAAAATGTTCATTTGCTCTCCAACAAGTGAATTTTTTGGGACATATAATATCTAATGAAGGAGTGAGTGTTGATCATGAGAAAATTGATGCTGTGAAACAATGGCCCTCTCCTACAACTATTAAGGAGCTTTGAGGAATTTTTGGTCTCACAGTGTACTAGAGGAGATTTGTACAGAATTATGGTGTTATTGCCGAGCCACTCACTGATCTCCCTAAGAAAGATGCCTTTTGTTGGAATGATCGTGCTGAAGCTGCCTTTCAGAAGCTTAAGGAAGCACTAATGACGGTACCAGTTCTAAAGTTACCCAATTTTTATTTATCCTTTACTATTGAATGTGATGCCTCTATAAAAGGAGTTACTGCTATATTGATGCAATAGAATCATCCTATAGCTTATTTCAGCAAAGGATTCTCCAATTGCAACCGATACAAGTTAGCTTATGAACGAGAATTGTTGGCTTTGGTTCCTACTGTCCAAAAGTGAAAACATTACTTACTTGGCAGACATTTTTATATTACGATTGATCACAGCAGTCTTAAACACTTGCTTGAGCAGCAGATTTCTACAAACTCTCAGTAGCAGTTTATTCTAAAGTAGTTAGCTTTTGATTTCACTATATTATATAAGGCTAGGAAGGACAATGTTGTAGTTGATGCACTCTCTTAGAAACCACAACAAGTTGATTTTTTAATTTAATTATGTCTGTGCCTCAAGATTATTCAGATTTGCAGGAACTTTATCTGTTGGATAATTACACTAAGAGTCTCATAACTGACCTACAAAAAGATTCATCTTCACACTTTAATTTTTAGTAGTTAGCCAATAAACTCTTTTATAAAAGCAAGTTGGTTATTCCTTCTATTTCTCACTTAAGGGCTACTTTGTTAGTTGAGGCACATGAGACTCCTATTAGTGGTCATAGAGGTTATTTTAAGACATTAAAGAGGCTCTCGGATCAGTTTTAATGGCCTCATATGAAGAGGGATGTCAAACTTTATGTTCAACAATGTTTAATTTGTCAACGGAACAAGTATGAAACCCTCGCATCTGCAGGTTTATTGCAGCCTCTACCTATTTCGGAGAGGATTTGGAAAGATATCTCAATGGATTTCATGGTTGGCTTGCCCAAGTCTAATGGGGTTGACACTATTCTAGTAGTGGTTGACTGCTTGAGTAAGTATAGCCATTTTTTTACCTCTCTCCCGTCCATTTACAACAAAAACAGTGGTTGGAGTCTTTTGTAAAGAAGTTGTACGCTTGCATGGCCTGCCTCATTCAATAATTTCATATAGGGATCCCATTTTCTTAAGCTTTTTCTGGCACGAATTATTTCTCCTTAGCCAAACCAAGTTGAGAATGAGCACTTCCTATCATCCTCAAACGAATGGTCAAACGGAGGTGGTTAATAAGTGTTTGGAAGCTTACCTACGATGCTTTACACATGAACAACCAAAGAAATGGAATTATTTTTGTGCTGGGTAGAATATTCATACAACACTGGTTTTCATGTTTCCACTAGTACAACACCTTTCAAGATTATCTATGGTAGGGATCCTCTTATATTCCATTATCTCATGTTAGGGGCTAAAATCCTAGAATAGAGTTCATGAGAGTTTATTGAAAAGTTAGAAAGTGCATTTCATACTCATGTATAATATAGCATACACACACACACACACACACACACACACACGTGAATATTGATTTTTGCACATTAAAATAATTGTACATGCATTCATTAACATTTTCTGGGTATGATTATTTTATAAATGTGATTATCTAGAGAATTGTGGTTTATATGTGTTAAAACTGATTTGGTGATAATATTTATTAATTTGGAATTTTTGGTAAAATTTAGGAAATTTTTTAAACTTTGGGTATTTCTGGACTAGAAAAAAGCCAAGTAGCAAAATAATTGATAAGTGGTAGTAGAAATAAGAGTCAAATAGCAGCAGAAAATTTTATAAATGGTTTGGAGATTTGGAGACAAATGGACTAGATGTTAAGAGACATTAGTTAGTTTAAGAAAATAATTTATTAAATTAGTTATTTAAGTGGTAAGTGTCATGACACATGTCATGACACTCACCAAACATTTGTTACCTTGCTTTTCACGATTTTTACTTAATTGATAGACCATCTTATGATCTTTCACCCATTATTTTCGTTACTTATGCTCCCTTCTTCATTTTCTTCATTTTTTTGTCTTCATCTACGACACTTTCTTCTCTAAGTACTAAAGTCGAACCTTACTCTCATCCTTCACTTGCTACTTCCATTTTTGTTATCTTCATCATCTTACCACTAGAAAACCTATCCTACTCCACCTCCATGTTGATGACCGTGAGATGCATGGAAAGCTAGGGTTTCTTAGAAATTTTGAAGAAACTTTGAGTAAATCAAGTAAGTAGCAGGTTAATCTTCATAGATAGTTGTAAATGAACTATTTATGATGAATGGTTTGAGATTGAATGATTATGATCATGGAGTTACATATATGTTGTAACGTAGGTGTAAAAATAAAGAGGTTTATGGTCTTTTGTTTTAGTGTATTAATGACATTCTTGGGTTGGCTAAATGAAGGTATTTATAATGATCATTAGGAGATAGATTGAAAATGTAAATGGAGTTGATTTTTATGCTAAATCATGGATGAATAAATGAATATATTCATGACTTGTTTTTATGTTTATGATGAGTAATAATTCATAAATTGTTATAGAGATGTTTTTGAGGTAGAATGGTCATTATAATGGTGTTTGGATGAGTGCAGTAAATTGATGGATGAATACATGTGTTTGTGTTCTATTTTGAGAGTATGAAAACCATGAGTGATGAGTTGTTATGTAGATGTTATGAGTTGTGAATTAAGGGTATAATGAAAGTGAAAGATATGTTAACCAAGATGTTGAGTTATGTTATTGGAATGAGGAGAACTAGGATGATAGTTTAGAGGTAAAGTGAAGGTGATAATGAAGTTGAATGTGTGTTGAGGAATTGATTAATGAATGGACATGTTTGATGTCTAGTTTTGTGGTTATGATTAATAGTCTTGTATGACTTGTTTTGTAAATGTTTTGAATTGTAAATTAAGGTGAGAATGAAGTAGAAAAGATGATCTATGTACAAGATGAGTTAGATGTAAAATGTAGGAAGTAAAAGAAAAAACTGGAAAATTGGAAGAGAATGGCTGGAATATGTTAGCTGTAGTATTTTCACTGATTTTGCATATGTATTTTAGCCATAGCTTGATTTGTATATATCCAAAAAAAGATGATTTTAAGTTAAAATTAAACTAAAGAGATATGACTACAAATTTCATGAAGGAATCTAATTTTAAATCTGTCTTTAAGAGTTTCAAATTTTGACTTGAGGTTGAGTACTGGGTGTAGTTGCAATTTGAGAATAGTAGGTAGTATTGTGTGTATAACTTGCAGACTATTGAACCAAATTGTATGAAATTGGTGTTGTTAGAAACTTAAGACATATGAAAACATTTTTTTAGAAGAATGTATTGCCTAAATATCTCTTTTTCTATGTCAAAATTTCCATGCAATGACCCGAAAGTTTGTCTTCAGAAAAAACTGGAAAGGCCATCAACGTGAATTATTCTTCTTTTATGTGATGTTTGAAACAACAAATGGTAAGATACTTTCCTATCATGCATTTAGACTTGAATGGGACTTGAAATGAACCTAGTTTGAGGTTGAATAAGTTGATAAAGTGTTGGATATGTATAGGTTGTAATTGAGGATATAACATAATGAAAGAATTGTTGATATCAAGTGTATAAAATCTGGAAATTTATGAGTGTTATAAGAATAAAAATGTTCTTAGAAATGCTAATATGATTGTAAAAAGATGAATAATGTGTATCAAGTATGAATGAATGAGAGTTTGGATATTGTGTGATATCATATAATGTTAGAATAACATTGGTGAATGATTGATTGATGATATTATAATATTATTGAGGTGTAAATCCAAGTCCAGATTAGACATATTTGAGATTTGAAGTATGGATAATCATAAGATGTGACTAAAGGAAATATACTCGAGATTGTCATTGAACATGCATTGTACATAATTCATATATACATATGTGCATAAATGAGTACTTATATAATTGTGCAAAGTTGTTATGTATGTAATTGTGTATGTGTGGCATGATATAGAAGGGCAAATAGAGTGACAACATCCAGACGTTATCAGGACTTTGAGACAATAGCTTTCTAGAGCAACCGGTGAGTAACCTAGATAGTCTCACTTAATTATTTGTTGTTTTAAATTCTGCATTGAATTATGTTGTGAATTTAATTATGATGACTCCAAACATCGAATATCCGAGGCGTTTAATGCATGAATGAGATATTGGAAGTGATCTTTGCATGTGATTTTGACAAAATAAGTGCTACTCAACATTATTGTTGAATGTTGAACCAAGGTTCGATGATAAATGAGTTCTAAATGTGAAACTGAAATCTAATGATTGTTGAAAATTTACATGAATATATGAAAAATAAAGATAGTTGTGACCGGAGTCGCCAATAAAAAGAGCTTAAAGCTTATAATTTGATAAGAGCTTCTGGCTCAGTTGCTATTATACTCGGTATCCACTAAGGGATATGGGACATTATCTAATACAAGCTCGATATCCACAAGGGACATGGGCTAGTAAAAAAGCACTCAGTCACAACAAAGTAATAAATAAAGTGAGTCTCATGTGCATTGCATTTATAATTGATATTTGTTCTTTTTAATGATTGAAATGATCGGTTTGACTGCTCTGAATATGATATGTGATGTTACGCAATAAATGAAATAATGTGAATTATGTGTTTACATGTATTGGTATGTTGTATGAATTGAGTGAACTATCGAGAACGGTTACCTTACTGAGTTCGCAAAACTCACCAAAATTGCAACGTTAACATTTCAAGACCGAGAGAAGACACTAGTGATAGAGAGACTCTACAAGAAGCATAGTTCTTGTACTTTTGGAAAGAAGAAATGGCTCAAAGGTCTTTCAGTTGAGATTGAAAGATTAGATATAATTTTTGTATAATTCCTTATGTTTATAATGTGTTTTGTATTTAGTTTTGATAATGTACATATAGGGATGAAAAATCAAATGTTGACCTGGAAGACCAATTATTGCTTCGAGATGCTACGCTAAAACTTTTAAAAGAAAATCTCACTAAAGTGTAGTCTCGCATGAAGGCTCAGCAAGATAAGCACCGACGAGAGCTTTCCTTTGACATTGGAGATTATGTATAGCTGCAAATCCAACCTTTCAGACAGAAATCAGTCCCCAAGCGACATTTTGACAAGCTTTCTCCTAGGTACTTTGGGTCGTACAAGATCTTAAAGAAGATCAGTACTATGGCCTAAAAGTTGGAGCTACCACCAGATGCAAAAATCTATGTCATCTTCCATGTTTCATTGTTGCGATTTGCACATCGGATTTCGCCTCCAACTTCACCAGCCCCTATTTCAGATGATTGGGAACTTTTAGTACAGTATGATCGTGTTCTAGAACACCGTTGGACTGCTAGACATATTTTGGAATTACTTGTTTTTTGAAAAGGACATCCACTCGAAGAGTCAACTTGGGAAGATTACGATCTTATTGCTGAACAATTTCCTCATTTTCACCTTGAGGACAAGTTGTGTGTTTCCAAAAAGGGAGAATGATAAGCCCATAACTGCATATCAGATGAAGAAGAGGTCATACATGTCAAGCATCTGATTTCTTGTAACATTCCACTTTCATAGGACACATACCCGATATTCTGGAGAATATCCGAGTATGTATCCCACAAGGGTAGCATGTTAGAGCAGTCACATTACTAACTAAATCGTGACATCATACATACACAAATATCATATAACTAGATTGCCTTATCTCATTCATAGCCAAAAGCTCGCACTGTCATTTCATTCACAACATAATTTACACTATAACATTATATAACAACTAAGAGTTTAGATTGCTATACATAAAATCTAACTTATAATGGGTAATACAAAACAAACATTTTAATTGGACTTCTCAAACTTCAGCTGACCAACCTTTGAGCCATTCTTGATTTCCAAAAATGGGCAACTCTAGACTAAAACTATATTGTCTTAGAAGTTATGTCTTCCCCAGTACCTAAAAATCAATGCTGCAATTTTGATGAATTTGCGAACTAGGTGAGTAAATCATAAATGTTTTACTTAAAGTCAAGGCACAAACATATCAAGACAAAGCAATTTCACATATATGTCACAATATTCAAAGTCACTTCTCATTTATCACATCAATCAATATGTATACCAAGCATAATATACATATCATAATTTACACATTAAGAACAAAGCATTTCATAATATCATCATACACAAATTATCTTAGCACTAATCACCACCATCAATAATGTTTTCCCATCATTTTCACGGCACATTTAAGACTATATATTCAAATGCACATGAGACTCCACTTTCATTTTTATTTTTGTTGGGACCGAGTGCCTTTTTAATTGTCCTATATCGGTTAAGGATACAGGGCCTTTTTCAAAATACTATCCTATACCTATTGTAGATACCGGGCTCATTAACGTTGAGCTTGTAGTTCTATGTGCACACAACTGAGCTTAAAGCTCTTTTCACTCTGGTCACTT
The DNA here is from genome assembly GCA_024520975.1 of Erythroxylum areolatum. Lineage (NCBI taxonomy): Eukaryota > Viridiplantae > Streptophyta > Magnoliopsida > Malpighiales > Erythroxylaceae > Erythroxylum > Erythroxylum areolatum. The sequence goes on along the minus strand of JANIJH010000004.1, from coordinate 62,472,982 downwards.
CGGTCACAACACCTTTATCTGACTATGTATACCGTTGAAATGAAATGCAACAAGTTTCATATCATGCTAATCAATGTCTTTCATTCGATATACACAATCACTTATCACATTTATTGGACTCAGGTCTAACATTCAACACGCAGTTGAGTACACATATTTCCTTATTCATGTACAATCAACCAACACTTCCTATACATTCCCGAATAATAACTCCTTAAAGATTCAATTGTCTGGAATCATCAATATCATAAATATGTCAATATCACAAAATAACTTAAGCAAAAACACATATAGTTGAGAGTATACCTCTAGGTTGACTCACAGTATACTCCAGATAGCTATTGCCTTGACGATCTGGCAATATCTGGATGTGATCTCTCAATTTTTGCTTTTATACCATGCAATACACACATTTATTATACACATCACTAAATTTTTCAATCAAATGAATATTTCATCATGCATATGTATATGTGTCATATTTAGTGCATGCTCAATTGACTTTCCCGAGTATGTATCCTTATTCAAAAATCTTGATCATTCATATACCATATCTTATGAAACTTGATTATCCTAAGTTCATCAATCATTTATTCATCAATCATACATTTACCACTCCTTTCCTAGCATTATACATCTACACAATTTCCCAATTCTCATTCATGCATACCTAATTCATATTATTCATAAGAACACTTTTACACCATTAACAACTCATAAATTCCAAATTGAGATACATTGATAGCAAGTCAATCCATTCCTTAATTCTAACGTTAATCAACACCCTAAACTTATCAATCACTTAACCACTTAATTTAGCAATCATCTAGGTTCATTTCAAACCTTAATTAAGTCCAAAGACACTAAGATAAGGTAACTTATCCTTAGTTGATTAAACCATCTCACAAAATGACATTTTCTCTTATCAAAGAAATTTCCACAATTGTGGATACCTTTCCACAGTCGTGGAAAAGCAAAAAAGAAACTTTTTGCCTTCCAAACACATCCCACGATTATGGGTCTAGTGACCAGAAAGTTCGCTATCCTTCAATTTTCTTTTTTATCCCATCTTTGATATCTTCATACCAAAATCACAATAACTCATTATTAAAAAATCTTCTAGCCAAACCATTTCATGTTTTATCCTTTGACTAATTCGAGCTCTAAAGTTCTTAAAAATTAGGAAATAATACAAGGTTCCTGTATAGGTCTATCACGGGCAATATTAGGAAAACATGCATAACTCAAGCTATCTTCACTATTTTATCACACCACTTTCACAGAGATCAGGCTAACACTTATATATACAACTTTCGTTCTTTAAGTTTCTTCAAATTCATGCTCTAAAGATATAAAATATAGGTTGAAAGAGGAAGATGAAATTGAATCCAAAATTTCGACTTACAACTCTAATTTTTCAGATTCAGGAACACTTCAATAATACCTATCTTTAGTGTCAATTCACCATTGTTCATGCTTCAAAACTCAACCTACAACCATTCCACACAATAGCCTAAAGCCCACGGTTTCACACATCAAAAGCAAAGCATTTTCATTCATCAAATTTCCAGCAGAAATCAACATCAATCCTACATGGATCTCATCTTAATTCACTCCTAATTAATCTTTAGGAATGATATGATCATAAATAACGCAACAAAGCAATCAAATATTTACTTCTTTCACTCAGGGTTTCCTCAATTAATAAGTTATGCAAGGCCTCCTCAAACTTCCGGCTTACACCAAGAGCAAGATAAGATGGAAGGGTTTTAATTGCAAAATAAGGACTACGAAAATTTGGCAAAATCTAAGGGTTTTGGAGATGACATGAACGTGTAGCGAGTGAGAAGAGGAGAAAAAGAAAACGTAAGAATAAAACATGAAAGAAAGCATCTTGCCAGGGTGAAAGATGTGCAGAACAAACGAGTGATGGAAGGATAGGACACTTGTCATGTCAAGTGTCAAATAAGGGTTATGCCAAGGGTTTTTGTCTTATTTAACCATTTGTCTCTACATTACTAGTTCTTCTGTCACTTAATAACTAGTCCTCTTGTCATTCATACACTAAACCACTTGTTACCCAATTAATCCTGCATTTGTCTCTCATTTATTCACGTCATTTGTCACTGTCTCACTAATACCACATGTCACACTCTCATTAGCCTAAACAACCTAAATTTTCATGTATCAATTTTGTCTTATTTTTCAACATTTTTCCTGTACCAGATGCACATAACACTTCATCAATTACTCAATAATAACAATAAACTCCAATTTTCTAGTTGTAATCCACCAAACCAAAATTCAAGATACAAATTGGTTGGGTCGGCTGTATTGGGCCCGAGCCCAATCACCACAACCCACAAGCCAATCAGTCAGTCACGCACCTATTGGTTAATACGGGCCTGATCCACACATCCATGG
>JANIJH010000004.1:62438534-62470458 GCA_024520975.1 Erythroxylum areolatum | reverse complement strand
TTTGTTTTGCAGGTATCTTCACGTCAGAATCATCACCAAGAGTAGCAGACTCATGGATCCAAACGGCAATATGCAGTTCAGCCAAAATCCGGCAGAACCACAAATAATACTCGATCACATTGAAAATTATTTACACCCAAAATAGGTTAGTTAAGTGTAATACTATCGTTGCATTGTTTCTAAATCATGATTCATATATGTATGTATCTATGATGCATGTAAATGAAATGCATTTTGTATGTTTTCACATAATACGACTCATGTAATTAGTCTAACCCCTTAAGTATAGGAACGAGTTATTACATATCTTATCTACCAGCACCTGATTTTATCTTAGTATATGCAGAATTTGTTTTCAATTTATTATGTCACTTGTTTCATGTGTTCCTATTAAGCATGGGCTTAGTGAGTAGTGATTTATTACAGATTATTATAAGAAAATTTTCGTTTAGTGACGGAAAACGTTTAGATTCCGTCAGTAATAAAATTGGTGACAAAATATATTGACAGAAAAAAGGCGTCGTAAAAATGGTCGTCACTAAAATTACTGGTGGATATTTTATATACCGTCAGTGAATATACGACAGTTTGTTTGACCGTAGGTACTTCTGTCGGTATATTTTCTCGATAATATTGGTTATTCCGTAGGTAAGATTACCGACAGTTATGAATGTCTGTCAGTAATTTTGGTTATGACTGTCAATATTATCAACGATAACACTTTGTTCTATTGGTAAATATTTTACACTTTTCTGACAATTTTAGTGTTCCGCTGATAAAACCAATTTAGAACTCCTGCAGTAAAATCGCTTAAAGCCATTGAATTTTTTAATTATTAATATTTAAATTCTTAAAATTTAATTGAGATAAAAGATTTACACCTAAAATTGAATAAAGAAAATTATAACTTTTTATATAAAGAAAGTACAGTCGACAATTACATATAAAAGGGCTTACAAAAGGGGGCGAGGAAACTAAAAAAAACATAGATTAAGGAATTAAGTTAAGATCAGCTAAGTAAGCATTGATGAGAGCACTAATATGGTACAAACTCCATTGGCTATTCTTGCCTGCATTCTTTCTGCCTCTTCTCCTTCATCATCATCAGACATGTTATTTATTACCTCTGTGATTATATCCTTAACCTCCGACTTTCTATCCATTAGATCCAACCTGAAGTGAGTACCTAAACAAAATCATACATTTAATGATTAGTAAAGTTGAATTGAAACCATAAATGTTATATTTAATGGAAGGTAGATAAACCATAACTCATACCAAGTTGTCTGAGAATATCGGACAAAGTTACCTGCAGATTGACAAAGAGAACTTAAAAATGGCGAAACTACACAAAAACTTTAGTATTGATCCAGACCATGTAATTTCTACTTACAGTATTGAAATCTACTTCCTTCAGAATCTCTGCAATCGCGAGCACCTTTAGGTAGGAATTCAACCACAATCTTAAAACCAGAATGCAAAAATCAATCCACTAGGTGAGATTACTATGCATGGCAGATTGAATTATATAATCAATATAAAGGAAGCTGCCTTAGGGAAATCCAACAACAATCCCCTACCACCAAAATGCAGAACCTGATGGAATAGGTGAAACCCATCACCAATCAATGACTATTATTTGTTGCCCAAAATAAAGGAAGAATTGTACGACCTGGATCACATGAACCATGTTATTTTCTGCACAAAAGAAACATTATAATGCACCAGTTGTCCTCCATTAGACGTGAACATCCTCGTGCAGAAAAATAGTATTGAACTTCAGATATAGCAGACAAATTGACTGACTTTTGTCCTTTTAAATTGTACACTAAGAAAACCACCACTTTTCCTATGTTGTTTAAACTTTGATGGTTACCTTGTTCGCCAGTTTAAGCAGTTTGACTGACTTTTCTGTTTTAGAAAAGTCCTAAAACAGTTTAAAAATTAAAGATTTTCAAAGTCAAGAACAAGCAGAATTCAACTTGATCTTTCACAGAAGGTGACTTGCTTGATTGTTTTTTGTTAGCTGCCTTGTCCTTGGTGGAAGCCCTTCGTACTTTAGTGTTTTCCTTTTCAACCTTCTGCTTATCAGTTAACTCAAGATCTCAAGTTATATCAATTCAGCCATACCTCTTAGCACCTGAATATTTTCCTAGAATGTGGCCGGAGAAGACAACGCCGACGAGCAGAAGAGGCGACAACACCAGAGAGAAGAAAATCGCACGAGAGGGACGCAGTAGGAAGAAGAAGACGCAGGTGGGGCGGGGGTAGAAGTGGAGAGCTTCGGGTGAGTTTAATGTAAAAGAAAACGATGTTGTTTGTTTTAGTTGAAAATTTACCGACAGAAAACTTTTCGTCGGCAAACTCAAACTTTTTTATTTCGCCACGTCACTTTATTTACCAACAGTAATCTTATACCGTCATTAAAGTAAGTCGCAAATTGGAATTTAACGATGGAAATTTTCCGTCAATAAACTCAAACTTTTTTCATTTCACAAAAATTCCTGCCTTCCTTACCAACAATCATCTTGTACCGTCGTTAAAATTCGTCGCAAATTTTGACAGGATTATTTCCCTCCATATTTAGCGACAGATATTAGTATCGCCGCTAAACGAAAATTTTCCCGTCAATTTCACAGACGGAAATTATTTTTCCATCAGTAATTTGCAATGGTTTATTTTCCGTCGGTAATCTTTCATCACTAATTCCTCCTCTTTGTGGTGATTGGCGACAATCATTTAATACTGTCGCAAATTTTTCGGGATAATTTCCCTACGTTTTTAGCGGCGGTATTAATTTTCCGTCAGTAATTTGCAATGGTTTATTTTTCGTCGGTAATTTTCCGTCACTAATTCCTCCTTTTTGTGGTGATTGGCGACAATCATTTAATACCATAACTAAATTCCGTCGCAAATTTTTCGGAATAATTTTCCTACGTTTTTAGTGATAGATATTAATATCGTCACTAAATGAAAATTTTCCCGACAATAATTTACTGTCGCTATTTCCCACTTTTCTTGTTGTGGATTATTTTTAATAAATCCAGATCGGTTGCTCCTAAATCTCAGAGTCTGTTAACTAGTTTTTAGGTGGGTTAATCCTATCCTATAAATAGCTATGGGCAATATGTAGTACTTATCGAAAATCAATTCAAGTATTTCATTCTTGGAGATTCTCCCTTTGCTATTAATTCTTCTTCGAGTGAGATCCTTGCTCTTAGAAAATTATTTGATTTTTCCTATTATTTACCTTTTACTTCAGCCCTCTATCATTCTTGTTGTACACATAATTCAGGTTCAGTGAGCTGGAAAATGGCAGGATCTCAAATTATTGCTCGCCGTTGCTTATTTGACCATCTATAGTTAGAACTTCTGCATGAAAACCTTGTTATTGCTATGTTTATGTCATGACTGATATCGAGAACAAGGAGAAGCAATCGCAATGGCTCTGAAAAAATAACTGCGGTTCTCTTGAATGCCTGGAATTGTCCTTCACCAGATTGAGTATAGGGGAATATTTTCTGCTGCAAAATAATGGAGAACTGAACTGGTTGCGGATTTGGTCGATATGCTTCTTGAAAGGCGACACTGTTGCATTGATACATATCTCCGGAAAGGGGTCTTATCTACTAAAGCTTTAGCAGCAGCCTGTTTGCTTAAATATGCTGGCTATATTCCTGAGGTTCTTTTGGCAATCTTACTCGTAGTTCCTCCATCTAACCAAATGCAGTTCAAGGCATCTTCATTCAACTCATTGAAGTTACTGTTTTACAAGTATTTTTAGATTGGATTTACATAGTTTCTTTTATAGTTCAGTTTTATGATCCTGAATCGCTCTTTAACTTCTTTTGGCTCTTATTCCTCCAGACTAAGGAACTGGCAATCAGGTCGTCAGTCTTGTTTTTGGCTGCAAGTTTTGCCTCCTGCCACCTTATCCGAACGTGACTGTTAAGTCCCTCAGTTGCCTTCTTCCAGCGAGAAAGGGGAAGACTTGCCAGGGAGCAAGAGAAGGAAAGTGGGGTTCCCGAAAGAGGCAAATGCCGAGGAATGGAAGCAAGAACATTGAAGATAGCGTTTCAAACCAACTACTTCCTTGCAGTCTCACATTCCATCTCTTCTCCTCTCAATCGACCTCTCTGCTTCATGATTATAAGCTCTGTTTTCTGTTTAGCCCACCAAAAGTCTAGTGGTCTCCTTTACATCTGTCAGCATGTGCTTAGTAGCAGTTTGATTTTGGCCAAGTTGTTCTTATGTGAAGTATTTAAAACCATTAGGTTGTTGATGTTGGCCAAGTTGTTCCTATGACAAGGATTTAAAAGCACCATCTTTGGGTTGACTTAAGAACCAAAATGGTAGTTTGCCAATGTTAATAAATAGAGATGACAATATGTCAGATCGGTTTAAGTTTGATTCGAAATTTAGTTGAATTCAAAATATTTAGGTCATCTTCAAAACAATATTGTTTTAGTATAGTTGACTAAAATGATATTATTTGACAGTTATCATGATTAATTAGACCTTTCATACTTAAACTCGACCAAAAAAATTTATAATCCAAACTAGTAACCCTATATATTGATACCATGTGTAATACTTAGGAATGAAAGTTGGGTTCGACTTAGTCTCACCTTATCACAAGTCAAAATACTAAGGCCAATTTGATTAAAACTTTAAATTGAGCTTGAGCCAAAAATGGTACCAAAATAAGATTAACTTAAAAATAAAACGATATTATTTTAAAAAATCTGTTTTAAATAATCCAGATAGACTCAGACTAGATCCAGTTTCAAATTAGAATCAAACGACAAGTTAGGAATTCGGATTGGGTGGTTGAGTTAGCATCCCTTGCAAATTTTGATTGGAATTCCTCTTCTCTTCTATGTATCCTCTTGTTTTGCATTTTGTTGCCTGTCTTGTCTCTTGTTTTCCACTTTCTTTGGTGGATGTGTTCCTTTTTTATGTCTCTTTGCTGGTATGATGATGTAGTAACATTCTCAACATATACGTTTTGGGGTGCTATTCACGCAAAGCCGCATAAGACAAAGAGTCTCTGACTTCATCCGCCGCCCACAATCACACCCCCCACCTCTCCTTCCCATTTTTATCACAAGATATTTATGAGATACATTTAAAATTATTAAAAATTAAAGATAACTCAAACGTATCCGATGCATAAAGCTTCCTGCTTTGCGAAGATTAATGATATACGCAATTTTTCTGTTTTTACAAAGACATTATTTCTGTAATTTAAACTTATAACCGAAAAAGAATAATTTTTATTGATCGTTCAAGATTATTCGTAAAAACAAGGTAATATTATATAATAATAAATGAATTAAAAAGTGTTAAATTATTTTAATTTTTATTTTAGTAATAACTTTTAGAGTTTTTAATTAAAAGTCTAAAATTTTAAAATCACACAACTCAATTTAAATTTTTATTAATATTTTATTAACAATATTAATAAACATAAAAATTAATATTTAAAAGAATTATATAAACTAATATTTTAGCATTTAATATCTTAAATTTCTAAATAAATGTTGAAAATTTTAAATATAATAATTAAGTTCAATTTTTTACTAATACTTTTTGTTGTGATTAACGAAAATATAAAGAATAATATTTAAAAACCTTATAATTTTAAAATAAATTATATAATTTTATAATGTTTTGAGTATTTAATTAAAATTATAAAAAGATTAGATATTTAAATAAAAATTAAAAATAATGATTAATTAATTATCCCTATTATATATATATATGACTCGTAGGAAATTTGCAGGCTCATCAGAGATGATCCATACACATCGAAAGGTACAGAATCTGAGATACGAAGAAAGAACAGAGAAGTATCCCAACAATTTCCAAAGTCTGTTTTCTTACACTAATCAATGACGTCTCTTTCTCAAGTCTGTAATGTGTCTCATTCCAAAGTTTGAAAAGCATGACCGATGACTCTCTGTCTCTGAAAGTCTCCTATGGTCCTTCTCTTTTTGCACTTTACTCTGCTGAGCTCTTGATTTTGGTTTAATGGAGTTGCAGGGTCACATAATCCAATACCCATTTCTTTAAATCCCTTCGTTATATGGTCAGTTCTTTCAAATCACTAAAAAGCTTCAAATTTTATGTCCTTTGCTTCTCCAACCCAAGTTTCGGTTTCTTGAAGCCATTAAAAATGTCAGCTTTTGAAATGTCCCACGTTGATTTAGAGCAAGGGACATCTCCTCGCTCCGTCGCCGGAAGTGAAGTTAACTGCTTCTCCGATGCAGAAGATGGGTCTTCACGGTCGCAGTTCTATTCAACAACCGGCGGTTCTTATGATGATTATAGTTTAGACTGTATCTCTGATGCTGAGGTTTTAGACTGTCTTGTGTTGGATGACTTTAGGAGAGCATCTTCAGTGTCTGACTGCTCGGTGGAGGTGGAGATGGAGAACGGAGTCACTGAGATAAAGGTACATTTGGCTAAAGTGGAGAAGAATTGTAGGATTTGCCATTTGTGTTTGGAGAGTAGTAGTCGTGAATCAGGTGTTCCTATTGAACTGGGTTGCTCTTGTAAGGGTGATTTAGCTGCTGCTCATAAACGGTGTGCAGAGGCTTGGTTCAAGATTAGAGGGAACAAGTAAGTTCATATGATCCTGCTTCTCCATTACTGACTCTCATTTCTGTTTATTCATGTGAGAATTTAAGTGCTTTAAGTTCTTTTTGTTACTATCAAGTGGAGGATTACCAGTTAGTTGTTATGTTCTTCTAACTTTTTAATCTGTCTGAATCCATTTTTTGATGGGGAGGTTCCTTTTTTGTTAAGGAATTGTTCTCTACAGAACTCAACAGTAGAAGATTGAACAAACTTGCATTATATTATATGTTTGGAATGTTAGAAATTGCTTGTCTCTACTAAACAAGTTGATGAAGAAAGGTAAAGCTAAAAAGGGAAAGTAGTCCTTGTCATAGGTCTTTAACTGCACCGACACATCCTTACCAAATTTTCGTACTTTTCTCATCTCAATACTTGGTTCTCTTTTATCTGATTTCTTTTTCTCCTTTCGGAAGTGGAGTTTAAAGATGATTAGTGATAGAGCATTGTTGCTTTAGTCTCTAAATAGTTCAGATACCTTGCTTCTTTTCATCTGTTATGCCAGTGAGCCTTATACAACACAATTTCCCCTCACACAAAGCATGGGTTAGTTCTAGTCCCTTTCTAACAGAAAAGAAAAAGGTAAAAGAAAAGTGATCATTAGATGCCTAATGGCTTCTCGATCATTTCTTTCGAAGTCATTTTTGATCATTTTCCTCGTTCAAGAAGCTAATCCCTTCCTCCACTCCTCAAGTAACTAGGACAAATTCTGTCAGAGACAATGAATGGAGTTGTGGACCATCTTTTGAATATGTACAGTTTGTTATGCCATGTGCTTTGCCATTTACGACCGGGAAGTGAGTTAATCATTCAGACTGTACATCTGATGTTTGCAGTAACTTATGGAATGATGATTATCTCAACTTGGTTATGCCAAAGCTCTATTTATCAAGTATAATGATCGGATTATTTTATTATTTCCTCTTTATCTTGTCTTGTTCCTGGACTGGGGTTCATCATTTTCTGTCACCCGAGTGCTTGTTAGCTCCATTTTCCAGCTACTTAATATTACATTATTGCTCGCAGTATAATCTGGCTTTTTGTATCAACAGTTATTTATCATTTCCCACTTGTCATTCTTATCAAACTATTGTGATCGTCCACAATGCATCTCCAGTTAGTTTTTTCGTATCATTTTAATCTCTTCAGTTTATCAGTTTCTTCTGTTAATCAAGTATGCTTAATGTCTGCTAGGACCTGTGAGATTTGTCAATCTATTGCTCGCAATATTGCCGGACCAAATGAGATCGAGTCAATAGAGCAACCAAATGAGATGAGCAACACTCCGACAGCACAGACGGTTACGGCTTCGGTTCCTAATTCGGAAACACGAAGCTTCTGGCGTGGCCATCGGTTCCTAAATTTCTTGCTAGCTTGCATGATATTTGCATTTGTTATTTCATGGCTCTTTCACTTTAATGTGCCCTCGTAAACTGCTGTAATTGAGGCCTTAAAAGAAAATATTTACTGCTTGAAATATATGGAATTAATAATTATAGAAAAGGAACTGTTCTTCAAGAACATGATTTGTAAAAGAGTACGGAAGGAATTTTATGTTACTCTACTAAAAAGGTAACTAGAAAAGGATGGTTCATTGCTGTTGTTACTCAGGTTTCTCCTGCATTAGGGATATGTATCCTAAATACTAATTAATCCAAAAGACTCGAGATTTGACAGGAGCTTAAATAGTTTAAACAAAACTACTATGGAAGAATCTTGTAAAGCCAATGAGAGAACACAGGATAGAAAATATGCTTAAATACAAAGAGCCTATAAAGGGAAAGAAAATCAGGGAAAGTGAAAGAAAAGAACAAGAAACCTATACCCTTAGTTTTTGTTTCTTCTGGTTTCCAAGTTTGTCCCATCTTTGAGTGCTTCCTGTGCATCATTTTCCATTCCAAGGCCGAAGAGACAAGTTGCTTGAAGGTATGAGGCAATATGCCACTCAGGAGACACCACTTGAGCTTGCATAGCATCTCCAAGTGCTTCTTGTGGCATGTCATTCATTAAATAAGAAATGCACCGCCTTGCATACACGGTGGGGGACACCATTGTCCCACAGTCGATGAACTACATAGGAGGGCATAATAAGGGAAAACAGCTTAGCTGCTTGTGATAATACTGATTAAATGCACAAGCTTAGAAACTTAGGTGCCAGTAGAGGTTTGGAAACAGAAAAAGGCTTACTTGCTTGTAGCAATCAATGGCAGTTAAAAAATCCTTTGCTCGAAATGCAGCATCTCCATGCTTCTTAGAATTCAAGGTCTCCTGCATTTGGCTAGTCCACATTTGGAAGGAGAGCTGCTTTATGAGGAAGAGGTATGAGTCTATTAGAGTTGAACAAATTCAAAAGATCATAAGAAAGTGAAAGGGTTTACCTCATTGGCAATCCCCTCATCATCCTTATATCCAGTCTTCTCAAGGATTTCGTGTATAGCAGTAAGATCCATCCTCAAGCATGCCTCGCCAAAAGGCGTCAAAGACAAGGGCGGTGGTGGCACCAGCATATTTCCATGTCGAATGCCCATCAGAACATGAGATGGAACCTGCTAAATGAACATTTTAGTCCAGAGTTTGCGGGGAAGTCATCTGGATTTTAAAGACTAAAATTACTTGGCATTGCCTGGTTTCTTAGAACAAATGTTCACGAATCAAAACTTGCATAGGAAACTAATCGGAACGTTCATCTGGTTCAGCCACTGCATTTACCTCTGTTTCTTTCTGAAGCGACATAAGAGCAGTGACAAGTGACTTTGCATTTGGTCTCTCACGAGCTTCGTACTGCAAACATCGGGAAGCCAACCTCACTAGCTCAGTTCCATCATCTTTTGAAAAATGACCCTCCAGAGCAGAATCCATCAACATCAGGAAATTCTTGCCTCGAATAAGATCAAGAGCCTAGAAGGAGAATAAACATTTCGGAATTTGTACTTACAAAACTGAAATATCCAAAACTATGAATCAAATAAATCTTACATGGCTTGGGGGAATATGTTTGCCACTTAGAAGATCTAACAACAACGTTCCAAAGCTATATACCACACTTTCTGTCGTTACTCTGCCTACCAAAAAGCATTAATGAAACTTTACTCAGGTTAAGCATTCATTGAAATTTCCAATACCCTTATGAAAGAAACTAATAAAAATGAAATCTTTCTGTTCCCTTTCTAATCTAAACAGTTCATACCAGTTCTCAAGTACTCAGGCGGTGTAAAAGCTAAGTTGGTACTATAGCTTTTGCCATCTCTGCTATTCTTCATTAGTCCAAAGCAAGATAGCCTCGGATTTCCATCCTATCAAAACCCAAAACCACATTTTAACCAAAAGTTAAAGAGCAAAACAAGAAAACCAATTCTGCAAAACCACAGGCAATCCAAAAGATCACCTCATCAAATAAGATTCTATAGGCATTGAGATCGTGGTAAAGCGACCTCCCTCTACTGCTACAGTACTCTAACGCTTGAGCCAAGTAAAGAGCTACCCTCAATCTCATTGCCCATTTCATCGGTTGGCTCTCCCCTGCATCAATCCAACCATTACCAACCAAACCCACCAATAAATTCCATATTTTTCAGTATTCAACGAAGAACCCATCTATATCTTACAGTGGAACAGATGCTTGGCGAGGGTCTCATTACACATGAACTCTGCAACGAGCAACCTTTCCTCGCCTTCGCAGCAACATCCTATCAAATTCGCCAATCGCTCACTCCTCAAACTCCCAACTGATCTCGCTTCCTCCTGTAACGTTTTTTTCACTTGTCAAGTCACAGTAGCGAACAGAAACAAGAATGAGGAACATAAAGACTCGAACTTTCCGTTAGAAACGGACCAAGAATTGGCGGGAATCAGGCCAAGCCAGTCTGTTGAAGCGTTTGACGGCGATCAAACGGTCGTTATCCAACTTCCCTCTGTAAACAACGTTAGGAGCTTTCTCACCGTGTTCCGATACTATGTTGTCGGAGGAGAAACCGTCGGTGGCGGCTTTCAGTTGGGCCAAACTGAACTCTGTGAAGCTCGGCCAAGGACTGTCTCGGTCATTCTTGCCTTCGTTCTCTGCATATGAAAAGACCAAAATGGGCAAACTATTGGTGAAAAGTACAAAAAGTAGACACTCTCACACCGGCATTAGTACGTTACCGAGGTCGGAGGACTGGAGGACGGAGGGCTTGAGGTGGGATTGGAACCAGCAGAGCGAGAATTTGGAGCAGCGGGCTCCCATTGACGACGGTGGTTGATCAAAGGATCGGACGGCTGATCAGAGACGACGCGGAAAGTCGAACAATCAAACGGTCTGCATTGCAACTGGGTTTATATCACGGAGACTTCACTCACACTCTCTCTCTTTTCCTTTCCTCTTTCTCTTATTTATAAAAAAATAATATCATCAAAAAAGGTTTTTGTTTGAGGTTAAATTAAGGAGTCAAAAGGAAAAAACCGGCGCCGTATCAGAAGGTGCTGTTTCAGTAAAGTCGTTATGGTAGTTGATTTGGTGGGGATTGTTTTAATTGATCAATTAATTACTCTATTTTTGTCTATTGTTAAATTAATTTTTTGTTAAAAATTTTGTTTATAAATAAATTATCAAATGGCATTGAGATAAATTCTCAATTTAGATATAATTTTAAATTACAGATCATTTAAAATAATATCATTAGACTATCCTAGAGTTGTAATTAATTAAATTTATTTCATTTCTTAATTTAAAGATTTTAAATTTGTCATTAAAAATATAAAAACAAACATAAGTTTAAATATTAATTAAATTTAATATAACTTATATATTATTACATATTATGTTAAGATATTAATAATTTTGTCATTTAAAATAGATTCTTTATTAGTTAGGAATTAAGTAACATACTACTGATCTCTCCAAATTTTGCATGTTAATAAGATTTTTACTAGATTATTGTTATTGTTGGTGTTACGAGATTAATAATTATAAATTTTTGTTATTATTAAAAGATTTATTTTTACATAAAATCCTATATATATATATAAAAGAATAGTGTGAATAGAGTTTAAGGTAGATCATCCTTAATCAAAGGATCAAAAGTGTGGTAGCTTTATCTCTAAAAGAAGATAAATTTGACTTTTGATCAAATTTAACACAGGAACATGGATTGGTCAAGGAATATATACATATATATATCAAAAATTTTAATTTCTTATTTATTTATTTTATATTTTTTTCTCTTTTAATTACTTGTTTATTTTGTTTATTTGTTTATTGTTATTTTTAATTTGTTTTTTAATTTCTTTATTTTTATTTTCATTTTTATTTGTATTTTAACCTATTTATACAATTATTTGTTTATATAATTGACTATTATTTTAAAAAAATTTTAAAAATATGTTAAAATAATCTTTCTAATGGATAGATGTCTAAATTGTGTATTAGTGTATCTCTTCAAACCTTAAGTTAGAGTATGATTTATTCAGAAATATTGTTACTATTATTGTTGTTTTATATATATTAAAAAAAGAAAAAATGGGAAATGAGAACTAGGTGGAGGTGGAGTTCGAGCATGGCATGGTCACTCACTGACCATCATCCCCATTACGAGACACCAGAGGAAAAAATTAAGATGTCTTTTGTCGGACAGTTGGGTTTCATCATTTGGATCGGCCACTTGGGGTTCAAGAGGACCCCTATGAGCATGCAGAGAGTGACAGTGATGGTTCATAGGGATAGTATTATTGGGTCTATTCATCTATTTCATCTCTGCCTCTGCTCTTTATTGACTAAACTTTGATAGCTTAAATTGCGCAAGAATCACCTTTTTTAGATGGGCAAAGGTGGGGCAAATCATAGCATAAGATGCCTCGTAAGATGAAGGTACATGGGGCCTCATTTCTTTGCCAATGTCAACACTCTGTAAAGGGTTAGCTTAGAATTCTGTCAACACTCTGGAGAACCTTATCCTGAAACTACCAGATCAATCTGTTTTACGGTACATTCTTCACTTCCTAAATATGTTTATATATTCAATCATGTCGGTTTGAAAGAATTTAAGGGTAGTTGAAGTGATTGAACAGTAAAAATGAACCAAAGTTCTGATCCTGAAGAGGCGAATTTATGATTTCGGATGATCTGACAAGAAAGCTTGGGAAGGAGGAGTAACATTAAAATGAGCATTATCTGTTGATGAAGTGTCTGGTTTGCCTTAAGTTTGAGAACATACTTTTACTGCAGAATCCTGAAATGGAAAAAGTGAATGGAAAGCTTTAGCATGAAAGTGTCTGGCATGTCTTGAGTGAAGATGGGATCATATTTACCATGTCTGAAGATCAAATAAAGAGGTTACAAGCAAAGGTACAATTTCAGGGGCAGTAATTTAAGGAGGAACAGAAACACGACAAACAATCTGAACTAAGAAAAGATGCCATGAGTGTACACTGTTGCTGTCGATGGATGTTTTTTTGTCTGCAATTATCTCCCATATTCATTTCCTTTTAGGAATACAAATTAGTACCCACCAATCTTTAGGCATAGAAGCAGACTATAAAAGTAAGGATAACCCATTTCGTAAAGATACAAATAGCAGTCCTTGCATCGGTCATAGCAGCGGCTGTAGGGGCTTCGTCTTCTACACGCCATTCACAGTGGGAATATCGACATGGACTCCATTGGCATCTTCAAGATTCTTGCCATTGAATTGAGTTCTAGGCCTCTGAATCAGATAATAAGAATTGTTTATAAACGACAATATGAAACACACATTACTACATAGCTACTCTGTAGGATAGTTATGAAGATAAGTTTCACCATACCCATTCTGCAGGCTCTACTGTGTTCCCATTCAAGAGCTTCCGATTCTCTTCCTTGTTCTTGCTATCCTTATTCTTACTATCCTTGTCTTTGCTGCTCAATGGCAATAACAAAGATGTGGAACCAATGGTCCGATCTGGTAGTTCTGCAAATCGATAAATTCAGATCAGTATAGTGTGAGAATGGTGCAACTAAAAGAAAAGATTTTTCAGAAAAAACCTACAGATGAAAGTTTATATGATGTAACCTGATAGTTTCTTGTCTATGAAGAACACCACTAAAGTGACAGTGTACCTGCATTGGTATATCGATTTAAGATCAATAAGAAATTAGGAAGTGATCAATTGATTTAATGAAAGCAATTCATTTGTACAAATGCATCCCACATACCAGGCAACAACAACATCAACTGTGTAATGCTTGCGCGATGCAACAATTAGAAGGCTCTGAACTACAGCCACCAACCATGCTAGCTGCTTTATACACCTGAAACCGTGCATTATAGACTGATGGAATTCAGGCCAACTAGTAAGGTAGAAATCGATGATATTGATTTATAAACCGAAACATTGTTATCATATCTCATAGCAAGTTTCACTTCTCATTCTTATTTAAATTCGAAAGGGATGTAGAATAATATAACATGTAATACTTTACCTTCGAGTGCCATACTTCTGATATGTGAGGACAAAAACTAGAGTGAATATCATGTGAGATGAAAATATCAAATCTCCACACCCGTATACAATGCCACGAGGAACTGCATGACAATAAACTGCATTAGCTTTGACCAAATAACGAAGAATCATATTAAGTAGTAGCCCACTTACAATTAATTAGAACTACTTCGAGTGCACTTTGCGGACGTGGCAGCCTGGCAAGTTTTGAACCCTAAAAGGTGCCCAATACACGAGGAGATCATTCTCCACATTAAGCAGAGATTTATTAATTAAAGGGAAAACAAATTCTTAAAGAATACACAATTGGAAAAGCTTCAAACATAAATAGAATGTAGAAGAACTACATCAAGCTTGGCCTCATCGGTAGAGCAGTATAACTACCAAGGTTAAAATCTCTGACAAGTATATATACATATGGAAAAAAAATAATGTGGGAGAACAAATCCGTGCTGTAAAGGATGACCTTTTCCTCAAAACTTAAGAGAAGTATCTATACCTCACGACAATGATAATTTGGACCAGGAAGTAGGGTAGCATAAAATGTAATTATCCTGAGAATTTGACAAGCCTGAAACAAACAGATAACCAGAGAACATGTCAGAATAGACATGGGGATAGCTAGTATTATGTAGTATAATCCAAAAGATTTGCAAGCACAGATAACAGATAGCATATGCTTCTGAACTTGACTGCCAATTCCAACATTCACACTACATTGACATGCTTCATATATTATAAACAACACCAAACGAGAGTCACAGACTAAAGTGCGCTTACAACTAGAAACGCTAGAACTCTACACCAAATAAGAACCGTGTAGATCTTCTTGCTCTTGAAGAAGAAGGGATGGAAGGTCCACTGTACCAAAATATAATCTCACATTACAATAGTCAATATGGAAGCAAGACAACAAGATTGTTAGGGAGAGCCTTACCAAGAAAAAGGAGATAAAGACACATGTGAATACCATCTCACTGATGTAGCCTTTATCTTGCCCAAGCTCCTAAAATTACAGATACCATTTGATAAAGGAAAGCAGGCTTCCTTAAAAAGTAAACAAAAATTCACCGAAATAAGACTAACCGGAAGAAGTAAGAACCCAAGATCCTGCAATAATGGCCCTGGTTGATGAAAATAATGAACTCCTCGAGCAGCCAAGCCATGTATGTACTGCAGCAAGATATTCAGAAACAAAAATTCAGAAATTTGAAAGAGCAAATGGCAAAAGAACTCAAATCGGATAACGCAAGCAAAAGTTAAATGGAACGTTTTGCAAAAAATTGAAAAGAAGCTCCTTTGCCTTCCCCACAAATATTTATGAACTCTTAACTACAAATAAGATGGACGAATAATTGCAAGCATATCCCTTCATCTCATGGTAACTATAATTCTTGGTAGTATTTGTATTTTTGTTCATAAAGTTGTAAATGCCGACTTTCAGCATTAGACACAAAGTTGCAAATAACTTTTAATTGTCATTTTGGAAAGACACTAATGTCATTACAAGCCAAGCCAAGAAGTCAGGACAATAATAGCATCATCGAGACTGTCCACATGAACTGGCATCAACTTTGCCATAGGACCAAATTCTCAGCTTTGTCGCAACACCAAATCCTTAAAACGTCCAAACACACTCACCCTCCTAAAAGATGTGAAATTTCATTATTAGACCCAGAAAAGGAAGCAAGCACCCGTCTCAATAATGAACAAATAACTTAGAAACCCAATGGAAAGAAAATCTGAAAAAGGAAAACTAGTTATGAATTTTCTGGGACAAGAAATGGAACCTGGAATATTAAACCCGCTAATATGTACTTCCAATTTTCTGCAAGAAGATTGATCTCTGAAGTTGTCTCTGCACAAATTCTCTTCCATAGCTACATAAGGAGAATAGCAAAAAGGAATCTATCATAATCAGATCATCAAGACAAGCTTCAAAATCACATATAATCATTAAAACAAACTACAATAGAACTCTTTTAACAGCAACAGAGGATCCAACAGCACAAAACAAAGAGAAAAGAGAAACCTTTGAAGCCTCGCGACCAAGGTAAAGCGTCATCTTGTTGTTGTTGTTTGCGACTAACCACTACTTCCATAGTACTTCAAACCCCAAATTTTAATGTCAACATCGCTATTCCCTCAATACTAAAACATAATCCACCTCTTAACTCCCCCAATTACCCTCTTAATCCCAAAACCAGAAAGAACCCACCAACCAAATCAAACCAAAAAAGCAAACTTTTCAATCCAAACGGGTTTGATCTGCTCAGAAAGCTCGTACATGGACCAAGATCAGAAGGCTCAAAAAGGGTATGTGATTATACAAACAAAAAAACAACGCGTTTTTAGGAATTCTCACAGAATAACTAGTCAAAAAAAACAACCTTTAAAACCCCTCTGATTTTCTGTTTCCTAGCTGAATGGTTTGTCCTAAGAAACGCGAGTTTGACACGGAGAACAGAGTCGAGAGAGCAAAGATGAAAAGAGTGGACCTTTTATATTTAAAACTTAAAAGATGATGAAAGATCGAAGCTTTCGCCTACTGTTCTTCTACAAATTGGTATGCGACCCTCCATGTGACGTTGCTAAAAAAGTGAAAGATCTATATATAAGAGAACTAAAACGACACTTAACGTGTTTAACTAATCCTCAAACGTTCATTTCCAAAACGAGAGAGCATTTTCCTAAGTTTTATTAAAATTTATTATTTTAAAAACCAAACTGAAAATTAAAATGATAAAATAAAAAATATATTAAAATTTAAATTATAATTTTCGTAATGAATAATATTACAATTTTAATCTCACAAACAAAGAAAGTTTTAAAAGGGTCTTTAAATTGACATTCATATCTAAATACTTTCTTACATAAGAGCTTACCTAAAAGGTGTTTAATAAACAAGCCTATATTAAATATATAATTGGTTGAACCAAAAGTATTTAAATTTTTAATATTTCCTAATTTAGTTTTAAATATTTTAAATTTTTAATTTAGTAAATAATCTTTTAAATTTTATATAAATAAGTTCAAATTTTTGTTTCTGCTAGCATGTTTATCAAATAGCACGTAGATGCCTATTTATTAGTTAGATCAATAAAAACAATGCTTTTGTTTTATTTGTACTAATTTTGAAATTTAGAAACGATTTCTTTATTAGTTTAGATTAAGGTTGTGTATTACTAGATCTCATAAATCTTACATCTCAATGAAATTTCAAATACTTGTTGTTGTCGTTGTTATACTAATTTTGAAATATTATTAACTAAATTTAAAACTTTAAAAATTTTAGTTAGATTTTTAAATATATTATCCTTCATGTATTTAGACTTTAATTAAGCTGTGAAGTTTTTAATATTAAGAAAAATGTTCATTCTCATCTTTAGGTATACACTTAAATTAAATAATTTACACATTAATTATATGTTTAAATAAATCAACATAAATTAATGATTTAAAATAAAATCATA
Organism: Erythroxylum areolatum; assembly: GCA_024520975.1. NCBI lineage: Eukaryota > Viridiplantae > Streptophyta > Magnoliopsida > Malpighiales > Erythroxylaceae > Erythroxylum > Erythroxylum areolatum. The sequence goes on along the minus strand of JANIJH010000004.1, from coordinate 62,452,894 downwards.
AATTTATGGGATTGAAGTTCAAGGTACAAAATAATAAGATTTTAAAATTTTTAAAACTATAAAAATTTTATGCTTTTTATTTTAATTTCTTTCAATTATTAAAGTTTTCGTTTCAATTTTTATATTACAAATTTACCCCAAATTTTTTATTTTTAATTAAAAATAAAAACAAAAAATAAAAACCACAACAAAAAAACTGAAATAGAACTAAACAGTAAGGATATCAATAAGCTGAGCTCGGGCCTGATCGATTAGGTGACTCGTCACTCGATAAGTCAGGTCAGCCTAGACTAACCCTATATATATATTTAAAATAAATTAAAAAATAATATCATTTTTTATGTTTTGATCGGGCATAAGCTTGTGACCTTATCAACCAGGACCAAAATTAACCTTATAAGTGTGGAAGTTAAAGGCAGTTAAATGACAGTTGATTTTAGCTTATTCACCAGCCGGATTTTGTGGGGGAGGAGGGCATAGTGCTGTTGGAGACAGAGGACCGGTTCAACAGTTTGAGTGCTGCTCGATTGAAATCAACGGTCAAAAAGATCAATAGTTACTTTTAAGTTAAAATCTTGTTAAGAGCTTATTAATTAAAATTTTAATAAAAATATAAAATTTTAATGTTAACTAATTCAAATTTAATAAATTAAGTTTAAATTATTAAATTTTGAATTAATTTCGAATAAAAAATTCAACTCGAAATTTATTTTAAGTTACGTAAATTTGTATCCCAAAATGATATTGTTTTATATTATTCAATATTTTAAAAACCAGACAAAAAATTAAATCAATAAGACAAGAGATTTAAGATTTAAAAGATTTAACTTGTTAAAGATTAAATAATATTAAAATATTAAAATATAATTTCTTACTCAATAAAAATTTTAAAATTTAATTAAAAATTTTATTAGATAAAAATAAATAATTTATTTATTTTTATTTATTAAAATTTATCCACTTATAAAAATTGACTAATTAATTAATATGTATTAAAAAATTATTAAAATAAATTAAATTAAAAACCGAACAAAACATTGTTTTTAGATTACAATGGGCCTTTATCCGAAGGGATAAATTACAATTAAAAAAATTAAAATATCCAACTTATATCTATCCAAAGAAATCTCAGAAAATCCATAGTCAAGGCTAGGAGACTTTTGGAAGTCGTTTTCTTCCAGAAGGAAATATAAAACGGCGCTCGTTTTCGTATGCGTGCCCACACACACAATCTGACTTCACCGCTTGAAATGAAAGCCAAAGCCCATCAAGACCAAATCCATTCGGTTATGAAATTCTAGGTACGAGGAAAATCGGAAAGTTTACTCGAAACCCCATCTCTAAACCCTAACCAGAATTTAGTAGAGGTGGTAATGGTTTTTCCGGCCCAAAATTTGATCGGACTTAGAGTCGTGTGATTCGAGTTTAGGTTTCGACTGAATCGGACTACCAAAAATGACTTGAGTAGTGTGATTCGAGTTTAGGTTAAGTTTTAATTCGTTAAAATTATCTAAAATGACATGACTTTAATCTTAATTTTATTAAAATTTAAGAACGAAATGACACAAGTTTCACTTCATTCAAACCTTAAAATTTAATAACAAAATATCATAATTTTTTCGACTCAAAATTTGGTCGAAATTGAGTCGTGTAGTTCGAGTCTAAGTTCTAATTCATTCAAACTATCTAAAATGATGTCAATTGAATTTTAATTTCATTAAAATTTAAGAACGAAATAACATTATTTTGAAAGAGATTTCTCAAAACAACATCGTTTAGCAACTGAAATCACTAACTATTCAACAACATTCGGTTGATCTATGTATGATATTTATCAAGTGTGTTTTATCATTTTTTTAATAAAATATAAAAAATGTCTGTCGAGATCATTGCCTTTGTGCTCAGGTTCTGTGTGCCTCATTTGCATGCATTTGTGTTGAAGTATTGCTAAGTTTGTGTTTTTTTCCTTTGCTTTCTTTTTTTACAGTCTGTTACTAAAACCCATTTGCTGATTTTTTTTATTAAAGGAAAAATATAACAGAAGTTACAAAATAAGCATAAAAAAACAGGTCCCAGCATATCCTTTAAGAGGATACAATGACACCCTATAAGTATATTATCAAAAAAGATGATACCGACAACCGAATGCACGACGTGTATAGCAAATCAGTCTGCATATTTATTGCTCTCTCAGTAAACATTACGATACCATTTGCTTGCTGATTGATTAAATGGTTGCATTTGTATTCTCCAAATGATTGCCAATATAAGCCTCTAAATATGCTTCACACATCACCCTTTTCACTAACCGTTTCAAGTTCATTACGATCATGTCTTGTGAAAAGTGAGTGCTTGGAGCAGATCTCAAGCAGTGAAAGCATCATAATTGGATTAGCAGACAGGAGAGCTGATTTTACCGGGCGGACCAGATGAGCGAGATTGATTTAAAGCGAAAGCACTGTTCTAACTTGCGTACAAGATTTTTGGGACCAGCTTCTTAGGGCGGGAGTGAAGACGAGTTTGGACTGCTGCTTAGGCAGCATCCTTTCTTTCCAAGTGTGGCTCTTGCCGGACTTTCCGGAGGTAACTTTGCTTCCCACATGCGGGGAAACTTGCACGTATAGTTCTGGCCGAACTTTCCTGAGGTATCTAATAACCCTGTTTCTGCTCACAGTTGGTGTGCCTCTCCTAACTATTGCTCATTTTCTCCTAATAACCAATAAATGATAAGTGTTTTTCCTTGTGTGAATGCTAGGGAACTTGACGAGCCGATCTGCCTATCGGATGCCATTGAAGAGGAGAACTAAGCTACAGGGATACTCTTTGAGAACTATGCAAAAATAATGATCGGTTCTACTATGTGTTCAGGGTCAATGTATGTTGCGTGCAAGCCAGGTGCTAGTAGGCTTTCCGGTTAAACATTGTCCCTAAACACGAAAGCCTACAAGCACCTGGCTTTCACACACCACCGGAAAGCCAGGAGGTTGTTTGGTCGATCGAACCGTGATTTTCCACTAGATATTGAATTGGAAATTTTCGGAGTGATATGAGTGGAACATTATCCTGGTTCCAAATCAGTGGTAACGTTTTGTTTAATGCAGAAGTATTCAAGCTTGGCGCATCAAAAATGGCACTTTTGCCTTTTTTTGCATTAATGGACCATCCTACATAATAAGATCTTTCAGTCTCAAATCTTAATTCTGTACAACTGACGAAATTATTAACCCGAGATTAAAGTAAAACGTGATGTGGTTAGGGCAACTAGAGTTACCAGAAAAACCCCAATGGCTATGCCAATTTCCATACCAACTTCCTCTGCCACTTAGAACAGAGTCATGTAATCATGAACAAACAGGAAACATCTATCCTCACATCAACCTAGACCCTTCCAACAGGGGATAACGGAGGACTTGGAGTGTAACTTACCGGTGCTTTGTTAGGAACGGGAACGTTTGTATTCTTGGGTCCTTCACTCTCACTTTTGGGTTCATACAAGCCTTCATCTTCGGACAGAGTATATTCTTCTGCAAGATCGTATGGTTTCTGGCAGCTTATAATAGTGACACAGATGAAGAATGCCTGTAGTGAAGAGATTGAAGAATCGAATTCGACCAAGTGCACCCCGTTGTGAATAGGAGTCAAGCTAAAGATGGGCTTGTCTTGTTGAGCTCCTCCCTGTGACGAGAGAAATTAAGATGACATTGCCAAACAGGATGTTAGGAAAATTCTTGAATGGAACAGAAAGAAGCACCTGAAAGAAAAGTTCAAAATGGTCCGACATCAAGAAACCTTCTGATTCCTTTGGAATGTGACAGTGTCTGTTTTCACTACAGAGAACGTGTAGTTTACAACCAACATCCCAACCTCCACAATCGCACGATCCACCTGATTTCCAACGCTGAATTAATGGTGAAGGAACGCCTTTGCTTGGCAAACCATGTATACCACCAGGAAATATGACTGTAGTATTCATTCTCAAGTTGCAAGAGCATTCTTTCACTGGCGTGCATGGAGAGAAGCCCTTTGCTGTCATATCTTCATAACAACTTCGCTGAATGGCAAGTCTTGAACTCTCACCGCAGACCCTGACAACAGCAGCTGCGAGCTCTCTTGAAGAAGTGAACCCTGGAGATGCTTGATCAGTTTTCCTTAGCTCAGCACCACATAAAACAAATTCCTTTTCCACATACTGGTTAGTTGAGTTTTGTCCTCTACAACTGGAGAAAGAAGAGCAATTCACGTTCATTTGTGCAACGACATTATAGAGAAAATCGCATCTTTTCTCTTTAGTGCCATGACTTATCCAGCTGCTGCTCTTTTTTGGAATTTCATCAATGGTGTAAAATGAGTAGCTGCAGCTTGAAGCATTTCTCCCCATTGAGGCAGAATTCTTCGTGGGAGCTGCGAAGATGCTACCTTTCTTGTTGACCACAAACCTGAAGAAAGGAAGTCCATTCCTTCTGCTGAAATGCAAGAAACCTCGTATGCTTGATGTGATATCCTTTCCATTTTGAAGTAATTCTCTGGAAAGTGGTGGCTTCAAGCTGAAGGGATTCAAACTTTCTTTTGGCGATTGATCAGTTTCAGCTGAAGGAACCGGAAGTAAGCCCATGGGCTTCAGTAATGGATCAAGAAGTCTTCTTAGAGTGCTTGATCTACCTCTCTGGTGACCATTCTTCTCTTTGTTTGCAGCACTCAGACTACTAGAATCATTGACAATCGGACCGGATTTAACCGACACATATGTGGAGGTCAACTGAGGGACAGATGCATTATCCTTTAAGCTGAAGCTTCTTGTCATGTGACCTAAGCTGAAACTAAACCTGCGATTTGGTGACGGATGTCTGCCTCTTTTAGTTACCTGTTCAGGTCGTTCCTGAAATATTTTTGAAGTTTCAACCAAGTTTTCATCTGTGGCCTCCATGCTATTCTTTTCAGAAAACTCACCGGTTAATGGAATAATTGGCATCTTATTGAATGGTGCGTTTTTCCTTGTTTGTCTCGCGTTAGATGCATCAGACAGCAATTCTTCCTCTTGAGTTCTGTTCAAAGTAGGTAGCAAGGAGTGTGGTTCCATGTCTGTCTCATCAGATTGACGCTGAATTGACGGATCCGTAGCCATTTTCTGCAATTCTTTTACCCTCTTCTTTGTGTCACCATTGCATATGATCTTCTTTTCTCTTGGACCAAATGGAAGCTCGCAACTTCCCAACTTTGATTTGGGAACTCTCTGGCTTAAAGTGATATTCTTGTCCAACGATTTTCTCCTTATATCAGATTCTTGCACATCCTGAGGTCTCTTCTTTGCTTCACCATCAGGAGCATGTGCATCCGCCATGGACGTGTTTAAGATAGCATCGTATCTCGAGTTTGGTGATAAATTTCCTGTAGTTGAAGTAATCTTCTGATTTCCTGAACTCTCTTCTTCATTATTTTCGTCAAAAAGCTTATATGTCCATTTATCCCTCTTATGTTTACCAATGTGATTCTCTGGAGTAGTTTCAAAATGTTGAAAGCTTAAAGCATTCTGGACAGAGAGATTACTGTCTCCAGAAATACCAGCAACACCATCACTACTGGTAAGTTTATCACGAGAACAACTAGGAAGTTGATTGATTTTGTAAGGATTCGTCCCATTCTGAACTGCAGTAGGACAGGCAGATGATCCCACAGTCGATTTGCCTGCCATTTTAGTGCCATCTAAAGCTACATTACTGGCATCATCAACTTGGGGACACCTTGTCTTGTACTTCCACTTCTCTAAAGTTGCCCAGTCCGAAACCCCAATGTTCAAAGCCTTATCTTGCAAATTTTCCCCTTTCTCCAAACGATAACCGGACAAATCTGTCATACACTTGACAAGCTTATCATCTTTATTCACATTTTCCTTGACAGACTGTGGCCAGCAATTCCCTGAAACATTTTGTTGAACCCGAGTCCCACCATTCACATGTTGCTGGAGTTCATGAGATCGACCCACAGACGTTTTGATGATGCAGTTTTTTCCTCTGAACTTTTCCTGATGCTTTAATGCCTGCATTACATGGCCTGGAACAACTGTCTCCTTCCTCGTCTTTAAAGAGTCGTGCCCTCTTAAGCCATTCTGATCTGAACTGGACCCCATTTGCTCAGAAAGTACTGATAATGCCTTCTAGCAGCGGCATTGTCATCTGCAAATTCATTAATTCATGCACTAGAAGTTAATTTCAAGCAAGCACGTTTATTGATTCCCAAATCAGATTATCATAGTGCTTCTTGTGATGAACAGAATCACAATCGAATCAAGAAACTGCTAGATCTAGAAGAAAGAAAACAAAAACATAAATCATATGAAAATAAAGGAACTTCAAATTTTGAGGATGTTTAAAACACCGTATTTCTCGCTTAACATGTAATGACACAGCCGTTATTACCTTTTTCTCCAAAACTCAAACAGTATCAAAACCAGAAACTTCCCCCATTCCAACATTTTCCTCCACTTTCTCGGCAACCAAACACCATAACCACCAAAAAGCCAAGCACTAAAACATCAAAACACATAGTAAGAGAGAGAGCACGGAGAACAAGGTACCGGTACAAAACAATCACCACAGATGCCTGATCACGAGAAAGATCCGATTCGCAAGCCAAAGCGTCTGAGACAGAGAGAGTGTGCGCGCGCGCGCGGTTGTGTGTCGCAGTGCAATAGTGTGTCTGTGTCTGTGCATGTGCAGGGCGTGAGGAGTGAGAGTTTGATTTTGATCCGACGGTCAAAAACAACAGACTGGGCCCTACCTTTGCCCGCGACGGCGCGACCTCTTTTCCCGTGACGAATCCCCAAACCTGCAATGGTGGGGCCCATTGATTACGTTATAATTTTATTTTTATTTAAAATTAAGAAATACTTATTATTATTATTATTATAAGGGAATATATGTAATTAACTTAAGGAAAGAGTAAAAAGGCAACTTTATGACTTGGTTGCCAAAATAGTAATTACCACATGATTGTATCACTTTCAGGAGCTCGGCGCCAAGAAAAGTGGGACGTGTTCCTTATCTTTAGAAACTTAGCAAAGATTACAGTAATTAATAATATTTTAAAAATTAGACCGAAAGTTAAACGGACGAGAGAAAAAGTTTAAGATTTAAAAAGGTTTAACTGATATTATATCGGTTAGTGGATATATAAAATCAATTAAATTTGTCTTATACAAAAGTTTAAGCTATTGTGGTAAAACGATCATTTAACATGGCATTAGAGTTTAAGTCATTCATTTATTATTCAACACAAGGTAGAATAAGTCCGTGCCAGTTTTAAGCTCAAAGAGCTTTTACTTGAGGGGTTAGAACAATGAATATATAAAACAAATTAAGTTGGCCTCATACAAAAGTTTAAGTTATTGTGATGAAACGGTCGTTTAATAGTATCATCATAAAATCAATAATAAGATTAAATGATTTAAAATATGATTGAAAGAGATTCTTCTAACTAACAAAAAGTTGAAATTTAATTTAAAAAGAGATTATTAAATAAAACTTAATTGATTTATTTTAGTTTATAATAACTTATTAATTTATGAAAATTGACTGATTAATTAATAAACTTATCGATTTTTAACAATAAAAGTTATTAAAATAAATTCAATAAGAAAGTGAAAAACATAATCTAAAAATTAAAAAGTTCAAGGTTTTTTCTCATTGGTAACTAAGAATATTTAATATTAATTAAAATTATAAAAATATTAATTAAATGATTTAGATTTTATTTTTACCATAAGTCTTCTAACATTATATAGATTAGATATATTAACAAGAGATAATTCACTGAATTTCAATAAATAAAATATATAAATTAAAAAACTTATGATTGTATAAAAATCACGGATAAGTTAATGGACTTGAATTTGAGATTTCACTTATGTGACCTTCCATGTAAGAATTAATATGATTAACTCATAATTTATATTTATGATAAATTAATTTTTACTAATTAATATTACAGAATTAAGTAGCATTTTAAATTTTAAATATAATTTGTTCCGTACAAAATTAAAAGGATAAGAGTCGGAAGACATGGCGCAATCCTTTAAAAGACATGCCTTGCTGGCCTTTGTGGCGAAGGTTAGTGACTCTGTGGGCGGTCTCTCTATTGTCTCCTACTTTGTTATATAAAAAACAAGATCTGTGAACAGATCTCATAGTTGCTTTGAATGATTAAAAACACATGTAAACATGTCCATTCAATCATCTGTAGCGTTTAGTGATTTAGTGACTGAAATTTATGTAACTTTCATATTTGGTAATGAACATTTACCCACTTTTAAAGATGGAAATGGGCTAGGACAGGCCTGAGGTAGCAACTTCGAGCCCAAACTTGACTAGGTTAAAGATAGCTCGATCAAGTCTGAGCCCAACTTAGTCCGACCTGAAGATTTTAAATTAAAATTAAAAAATGTTGTCATTTTTAACAAAAATAACATCGTTTTAATTATATGAGTTAAGCCTCATTTTGGGCCAACTTTAAGTAACTAATATTGGTTAATCTAAGTTCGGCTCATTAACTTCGAGTCAGGCCCAGTGCTATCTCTGCTCACTTTGGTAATACTTCACATCTTCTCTAGATTTCCGAAAGATTGTTCTTTATTGGACTAGGGCTAAAGTCTACTTTCGTTTTGAGCCTAACTTAGCCTAGTGTTATAATCAATATTTTCAAATTTGGATCAAAAATTAAATTGTTGAGATAAGAAAATTAAGATTTAAAGATTCAATCGGTATTAGATGATTATAAAAATAAAGATTAAACATTTAGCCTACTTTGGTAATAGGTCATATCTTTCCTTGATTCTAGAATGATTATTCTAATTTCATTTTCAATTAATTATTGTTTTAAAAATTGAATTTGAAATTAAATCGTTAAAATAAGAAGTTTAAAGTCTAAAGATGCAATTATTGTTAAACCATCATAAAATTATTATAAAATAAAAATTGAGCAAAATATATTTTTTAAAAATAAGATTGATGAAGAAGATTTATCGAAGAGATTGAAATTTAATTAAATAAAGAGTATGTTAAATGAAAAGAACTACTAATTCATTTCAACATGTAAAAACTATTTAATTTACGTAAATCAACCAGTTCAATAATAAATTAATCGATTTTTAATAATAATAAATATTAAGATAAAGCATACCACTGAATTAATTCAAATTTTTAATCATTGTAAACGTTTTCAAAACTAAATCAATTCAATCAGTTTAATATTAAAAATCTTGAACCGGCTAATCTGTTGATTCGAATTCCAATTTTTTGATTTGATTTGGTTTAATAATTTTTGTTTTTAAAAACCTTTAAGCTTATTAATCAATTAGTCAATGTTTATATATTAATTAGTTTTATAAGTCTAAATAAATAAATAAATTTTTATTTAACATACTCTTTTTAAATTAAACTTTAACATTTTCGATAAATAATGACATTTTTAAATTATTATTTAATTTTATTTAATCTTTAATAGATTTGACGATAGTTTAATATCAATTAAACCTTAAAAGAAGATAAGCAAAAACTTTTATTATAACATTTTATTAAAGTCTACAATATGTGAAAGATAGTTTAAATATAAAACCGAGTAACCTATATACACTCCAAATATCACACAATATAAAATATAAAACACCTACATATTTCTCTATATTTTTTTTAAATAAAAGTTTAAAATTGATGATTTGGAAGCCTAAACTCTAAGTACTTATATTGATTTCATTACATAAACTCATATATCTCACTAATCCAAATTATTTGTTTATATTAGCTTGCCATTAGAAATAGTAATTAAACTGAACTTAACTCGGTTTAATTCGATTTGATCACTAAATTAGTTAGAGTCAACTCGAATCAAATGAATTTAAATTGAGTTTTAAATAACAATTTAAATTTAATTGTAATAATTAAATAACATCTAGTGAATAAAATTTTGTAGATCCTTCATAAAATTTATGAAAATTATGTTTCACAAACTAAAAATAAGTAAAAATATAAATACATCATTACAAGTTTATTCATTTTGTTTTGTATTATTTCAATAAAGGAACAATTTTATAAAAATTTTAGAAACATATTATTAGCTTATTTATTATAACCATGACATTAAAGAAAGGTGAAAGCAAAATTTTTAATTAACACTAATTTGAATATTTTATTATTTTAAAAATATTTTACATAAATTAATGAACAATATATTCAAAATGTCCAGTTTTTAAAAGATTTTTTAATTTACCCCTCAAAAAAAAGATTTTTAATTTAATACGTAAATTTGTAAAATTTTTAGTTTAGTAAATAAATGTAGTAAAATTTAACTTTTAAATTAAATTACTAAAAATTTTATTACTTAATTAAAAATTTTAAAAGCTAAATTAAAAATTTTCAAAAAATTAAACATTTTAAGATTAATTATCCCTAAATTAATTTATATGTTAATTTTTTACAAGTAAATTTACAAGTACTTATTTTTAATAAAATAATTTTGAATGATTAAAATTATTATTAAAAAATTTAAAAGCTTGAACAATAAATTAAAAATTTTCAAAAATTTAAACATTTTAAGATTAATTATCCCTAAATTAATTTATATGTTAATTTTTTACAAGTAAATTTACAAGTACTTATTTTTAATAAAATAATTTTGAATGATTAAAATTATTGTGCTTTTTTCTTTCTAAAGTATGCATATTAATCAATTATTTTGAGATTTTTTCGGTATAATTGTAAATTGTGTATAACTCATCTTTTTATTGATTTGTTGACGGTATTGACTCTCAACAAAGTACATTAGCAGTGCTTACAGAAGCAGAACAGACACGGGTTTGATAACAGTGGAAATTTCGATATTCAGCCACTGATCTCAATCGACTTGACCTCAGGTTTCTTCTCCTCAGCCTTGGGAATGGTGATGGTCAAGACCCCATTTTCCATTGACGCTGTCACTTCTTCAACCTTAGCATTCTCCGGCAACCAGAACCGTCGCAGGAACTTGCCCCGACCTCTCTCCACGCGGTGCCACTTGTCGTTCTTGTCCTCCTTCTCCACGCTTCTTTCCCCACTTATCTGAAGAACACGTCCTTCTTCAATCTCTACTCTCACTTCCTCTTTCTTTAGCCCTGGAAGATCAGCTTTAAACACATGCGCTTCTGGCGTCTCTTTCCAATCTATCTGTACATTAGTTACTGCTTCTATCTCGTTGCCTGATGTGTCAGATGGTGCCCGGATATCACCGGAATACGGACTGCGGAACAATGATTGAATCAGGGACATGTTCGAAGATTTCACAATGCTGTTCCTGTACTAATGATTGATATGATCGTGAAGGAATATGACCATAAGATTTATATATATATATATATAGTGAGTAGAGAGATTGATTAACTGAAGTTTTTCCCATATTGACTAAACATAAAAATGATAAAGGGTTTATAAATGGTAAGAGTCAACTATTCAAATAACTAGTTCTAGTTATTTGGACAATAGTTGACCTAAGCTCAATTATTGTTAGTGAACTCTACACTCTACTCATATTAAAAATTTAATATGATATCAGAGCAGGTTTGATCCGAATTATGAATTTCTCGATTGTCTGTCTGGATGTCCATTCCTAACGGCCCGATCCGGTTATCACTGCGTATATTTCAAGTGACAACTGAATGTCCATTTCCAGTTGCACTTGAGGGGGAGTGTTAGAATGTCCCATATTGACTAAACATAAAAATGATAAAGGGTTTATAAATGGTAAGAGTCAACTATCCAAACAACTAGTTCTAGTTATTTAGACAATAGTTGACCCAAGCTCAATTATTGTTAGTGAACTCTACACTCTACCCGTATTAAAAATTCAATAGTTTCTGGGTTCTTAATCATGCGTGGGATGTCATGTTTCATCTGCGAGCTTCGACAAGCTTCTGTCTCCAACTACTTGCGTGGCAATAGCATTTAAACACCTGTATCTTCCCAGAGAGTTCGTGGGGGGTCTTTTACTAACCTGATCTTACGTATGAGTTGATTGGTTCTAGGAACAGTTGTGGGCTTTTTGTTGTTGAGGATCTGAACTGGAACGTGATCTACGTTGGGCTTTCGAGTTTCGAACTTTGAACCAAGCTTGAGCTTAATAGTAAAATATATCTATCTCATTGTAATCCTACATGGAATATAAGTTTAAGGGTAAGCAAAGAAGATGGTCAATCTATCAAAACAGATTCTCTCAAGAGCACTATGGGGAATTAGATTCTGTTTTCCAATTTCACCATCAGATTGAATAGACACAACTCCAAGCAAATGGATAGAAACAGACAATGAAACACTATTGTGTTACATTATAAGATGGCCACCTTGTTTTATTCCATTCCCTTTAAAAAGCATCACACCCCACAGCATCTAACTTAAGTGATAAGGGTTTCACGAATCCGGGAAAAGATTATTAAGCCAAGCTTTCCGCTCTTTGGTATGAGAATCCATTTCTGGGAAAGATCAGACGAATATTTTATCAAATCAACTTTCACATAATCTAAGCTAAAACCCCTTTAAATACTGCTTTAAGATTTCCACCTTCGAACCACAACAAGTGTGTGTGTTCTAATAACTTAAAATGTCCATCTTCTCCAGGAAAGAGCGCACCAGACACGATCCTTCAAGTTTTCATATTTGGGACCCTCACCATGATCGCCGTATTGAAGAGACCATCTTTGAACCTGATCATCCTCAATCCGTTGAAGCTGAGATTGAATGGAAGGAGACTCCACAGGCGCTATTGATCAAAGCTTTTCTTCCAGGGTTTGAGAGAGAAGACATGGAGATTGCAATCGAGAGAGGTAACATCCTACGCATAAGTGGCGAGAAGTCGGTGGAGAAAGAAGAAAATGGCAGTCGATGGTTCCGTGCAGAGCGTGCTAGGGCCAGGTTTTCACAGCCATTTAAGCTCCCTGAAACTGCCATCATTGATCGACTCGATGCTCGTATGGAAAACGGACTCCTCACTGTTACAGTTCCTAAGAGGGAAAGGTTTGATTCCCGCAGGATTATAAAAATCTCTTGAAGAAAAAAACTTGTGAAATATTGAAATAAATAGTGTGCAATCTGCATCAGATCACTGATATATTGCAGTCCATGGTGATGAAGTATCGAGCTTTATGTAGCTTTGTTGTTCCAAGCGAACGCTAAGAAATAGTGTTGTTATTGAACTACTACGATTATAAGTAAATAAAAGCTTTTTTTATGAAATATCTGAATTTTAATTCTTTGTTGATTGATTAATTTTTAGTTTAATTAGTTTAAATTTTTATAATTAATCAAGTTTAAGGAAATAATTTTTAATTTGTATTTAATTTAAAATTAGTTTATTAATTTAAGGTCAAGTCTAAATTTTTTATCTTACAAGACTTTTCGGATTTAATTGCAGCAAATTAAGACAAACATATATGTTTTCTACACAATAAATAGTAATGATAAAAAAAACTCATAAGATACAAGTCAATGTTACAAATTCTATACCAGACTTAATATCAGATTGAGTTCTGGTACAGTACTATACCGATATCCGTTAATACCAAGTACCCTTTTGGAAAATTTTTAAAATTTAAGAAATAATCTTTAAACTTTTTTAAAAATTACAAAATAGTTAATTGTTATATTGTACAGTTGTACTGTATATTTTTAACTTTGCCTTCAAAAATCATATTAATCAATAATAACCACAATTTTAATTTAATTTATAAAATTAATTTAATAATTATTAAAATATAATTAAGTTTAAAATATACTTTTAATATATATATAAATTTCAAATAAATTTAGAATTAATAATTAACAATACATAAAATATATATTAGTTTGTAAATAATAAATTTTAAATTATTTATTTTAAAAATAAACTATTTTATTAATACTTTATTAATAAATATTATATAAAATATTTAAATAAATCTAAATAAAAGTACCGATCAGTATCATCTGAAATGGTCCTGTACGGACCGGTATTTAAACCTGGTACAATCGACCTACCGTTTTGTACCCATTTTGGTCTGGTACGGTACGTACTAACCGATACCAACCTGTACGGAACGGTATCCAAAACTCTAGATATGAACAGTTCAACCATAAAAATTTTGAATCGATTGATTTTTATTTGATTTTTAATTTTTTCGATTTACTTTAATAACTCTTTGTTGGGACCCGATCCGGAAACCGGATCCTAACCGGAGAACGGAAACGAATACGAAAGCGAAATCGAAATCGATCGAGAGTAATCACAAGGCGGAAGCAAAATCATAGGCGAAACAACACATCGGATCAAATCGAATTGAAATCAATTTCCGACATCCGTGAACAAATATC
>JANIJH010000004.1:62409590-62425128 GCA_024520975.1 Erythroxylum areolatum | reverse complement strand
ACTATAGCTTCATAATGTTCCCTTGGCGATTCCTCCTCCCCCTTCTTGTAATTCCTTGTATAAAATAGATCTATACTCATTGACAATTCTGAAAGAGAAAATTTCAAACTGCATTACAAAGGCTGCTAATTCACAAGGAAAAAAGTGAAATGAAAAGTGACAGAAGCTGACAGCCATCAATTAACAAAGTATAAAGGACACATAACTAATCAGTCATAAAGTTTATTCTTTAGAAATATGGCAGTAAAGAGTGAATCTTTTCCTCCATTATAACCTGGCAGTACATTCACTTATACATTCCCTAGACCTGCTTTGTAACTCCAAAATCATCACTGACAACTTGAAGAAGATACATGCTGAGAAACATTAGCAAGGAAACTGTTCTAAAAACAAAATGATGTCAGATCGTTTAAAATTTACAGGTCTTGCCTTGACTTAAGAAAATTCTATCATCTCAACCTCAAAATGAATTAAATCATCCTTTGATTTGGGGCAAAACACGGCAAACATCCTCACCATAGTGCATTTAAGGTTTCATCTCGAACTGGAACAAAAGAAAAACCAACTTTGAGGATAAAAAGGCAGGGAAAGCAAACAAAAGAAGACATAATATTGGTGAATTCCCAATTATCCCAGAAGGAAAATCACAAAAAGGAATCTTGAAAAACCAAACTAATGTACCTATATTCATCCTAGTATTATTCATCACCTTCAACCTATACAAACTCAATTAAGCAAAATAAACACAATCATGGACACTTTACCATTGCCATTTCACCATTCAACATATTGCGAAATCCCAGCAGCATCTTTCCTTTTCCCAATTGACTTTCGTTTCGGTCATTTCGAAACCCCATAACTAAGTTCTCCCACTAAACACTAACCTCCATATAAAGATGTAGAAAACTGGACCACAACACCATCCATTGTTCTAAAGGTACAATGAAATATGACCTGAACATTACTTCACGCTTAAAACTCATTCACAACAAGTTAAGCGTAAACAAATTAAATATAAAGCGACAGTACGGGCTAATCATCCTCAGATGGTCTATCATCATCTCCACCTGATCTCATCTCACCTTCAATCAAACTTCCAGAACATTTCTAGTCACTACCTAAATCAAAACGCAACACCAATTCTCTCTCAGACGCAAAACTTGTGTTAACTAGTTTTAAGTTCGGTATTAAAAATTACAAATAAAAAGGAAAAGAACCTCTTCTCTAACTCAGTGGGCTCCTTCTTCTTCTTCTAAAGCAGCCTTAGCCTCCGCCGTCACAGTCAGACCCATCAAGAAGGTAAACGTGGTCGGATTATGCAATCAGCATCGACGTTCGGAGGTATCAACCGTCGAAGAGAACCGGACCATTCAAATTTTTAAAACTAACTTGAAAACAGAGTAAGAAAACGACATCGTTAATACTTCGCGTCAAAAATATAAAAGCGGGCCTAGGCTAAATCCTACTAAAAGTGGGACTGGAGAGTCCAAAGCCTAGTTAGGCCGGCTAGTGTGGACTCTTTGTTGGTCCATTGGAGCTAGTTAGCTCGATCTGACCCAACCCAATAACAAAAAAGACGATACATATGCATCGGACTAAACCTTCCTAGATATTACGATAACCCGACCCAATCTCAATCGACCAAGCCTGATCCAACATGTTTATTGAATTGAATTTCAAATTAGATTTATGATCGGATTTTAAAGAGATCGATTAATTATAATCAAAATATAGATTTGTCGAAGCATTTCTAAAAAAAATAGATCTTTTTGGAGCATAATTTAAATTTAATTTTAAATAATTCTACTAATTATAAACAAAGTATAGTTTGGATTGAATTTTAAACAATCTTATGAACAAAATATAGGTGAACAACCCTAGTAGCTATAATTAAAGTATAATTCGATTGGAGTTTTAAATAATCCCGCTAATTATGAATAGAGTATAGTTTTGATCATAATTTAAATAATCATATTAATTAGGGTTAATTATTTAAAAAATTAAAATTTACTCAATTTTATAATACTTAATTTAACTTTAAAAAGTGACGTTAAAATGTTCTAACTGATCAAAAATAGTCTGACGTTAAATTTTTCTTTAAAGTGAATGACACAATGACCCACTTCAAATTAGCTTTTTTTAGCACAATTTACATATGCAATGTGTATGAATTTTATTATTTAATAAATTTAAAATATTAAAATAATTATACAATCATTCATATGTTTTAATATTTTAATTTACTAAATAATAAAATTTATATGCGGCACAATTATAATACGAGACGACTATGTAAGCTCGTCCTTGAGTAAGGATAGGAAAGACATCTGCTTAAGGCTTACTCTTTACTTGCCCCTATTTTATCTTTTTTGCTATTTACAAAAGCCCACTCTTGACACTCATAAACGATAAAATGAAATAAAATAGACTCTTTTTTTACTTTGTTCAAGACCTATAAAACATTATAAATGACCATGCAATCGCATAGCAAAATGCTAATCTAACATAGCTCGTCTTGTTGTCCACGTTAACAAAAAACTTATCGTTGGATTATTTTTGTTAAAAATTGTAGGTTTGAATATTTTAACGCTATTTTTTAAAGTTTAAATTAATACTATAAAATTGAGTATAATTTATGACTTTTTTATAATTAACCCTACTAATTACCATCAAAACGTAAGGAACAACCTTGCAACCACGGAACAAAATACTAATCTAACGTAGCTCATCGAGTCATCCACGTTAACAAAAAACTTAACATTGGACTATTTTTGTTAAATTTTGAAAGTTAGAATATTACTAAGGAAACACAGGTGGAGTTGAGTTTTAAACAACCTTATTAATTACAAACAAAGACAATTCAAACCTTAGTGATTAAGTACAACATAACATATTAGATCGAGTTTTAAGAATAGGCCGATTGCTAACCACCAATCTTTAACGACTGGATGCGTTTCATCATCCGTTTTATTTTCTTTAATTTCGTTAACTTGTAGGTTAAGTTGCGTGACTTGATCAGGGAAAGTTTGTAAAGTCTTTGTATATTGTGTGGAATCAAACGTCACGGTGTTAGATTTTAGTGTGTTACGGTATGTACAACTTTAGGTAGGTAACTCATAGTAAGTTGCGTCTCGATCAAACCATTCACTAACTATTTGTTTTTTTATTACCTAACTTACAAATATCTTGGAACATGTAAAAGTTTTGGTAACAAGTGGAGTCAGTCCGTTTGAATTTGATTAAAGACATAATTAAATTATACAATTAAGTTAATTCATGTCACCGTTATTTTAAAGAATTAAATTAAAATAACATTATTTTATAAAAAAATAAAAGTTAACATAATCAATAACTCAATACGCAAAACTTCTCGTTTTGCGAGAGTCTAAAGAGGGTCATAATATATATGCAGTCTTCCCTTTATATTTTTTCAAAAAACTATTTTTGTGATTTTAATATGTTATCTTATAATCACATATTTATTGTAATTTGCTTATTTATGTATTTATTGTAATTTTATTTACACAATAATTTAGCATGTTGGTTTTACTTATTTGCTTTTTAACCTACATCACTATTATCCATGTCATATTTGCATGTGAGTTTACTAAAAACAGCCTCTCTATTATGTAGAAGTAAGGCTGCGTACTGTCATACCTTTCCAAACTCCACTTCACTGCTGGACTTCGAGATATGATAATGATGATGATGATCTTATAATCACAACTGAGCAACTTTACTTACCCTTAAAAAATTAAGTTATAAAATTGATTTAACACGTTAATTTTGAATCGAATATATTTGTCATGTAACAAATGAGAAACAAGAAAAGAGTGGTTTTTTTTAGCCTAATCATCATATAATACAAAAACTTAAAACTAATGTTTTCAAAATTGAATCAAAAATCAAATTGATAGGATAAAAATTTAAGGTTAAAATGGTTCAACCTTTATTGGACTGTCAAAAAATTGACTAAAGATTAACTCAAATTGAAATTTTTTAAAAATGATTAAAATTTTGTCTTTATTTGTAAAAAATTAAATTTTGATTAAAAAAGAAGAATATTAAAAAATTGTTTTATTTTAACTTATAAAACTAATTAATTTATAAAAATTGACCGATTAATTAATAAAATGGTCAATTTTTAATGATAAAATTAATAAATTAAATCAAACCTTAAAATTAAAAATCAAATTATAAAATTAATCAGTTAAAATTTTTCATTATTAAATACGTTGAATCGGTTCATGTTTTTAAACATTTTTTAAAACGTACAACAAAATATTAAATTTTATCTCGGTTTGGATTCAATTTCCTAACACATTAGTTAAATATAATAATTACACACATGCTTTGACATGACTTGCACTCCAACGTTTAGAACGAGTCTTTGTTATTATAGTATAACTACGTATTTTTCCTTGTTAATCTCTATTAGTCTGTGCTTAATTATGTTTCAAAACTAATCATCAATCACAACAAGGACTAAACAGGGTTGATAATTCCAACTTGCCTCTGATCTACAATTAATGGGTTAGACTTCTAGATAGTGTTCGACTCTAGAGAAACAGTCTAATCAACACGAATTCATTCTTTAACGACATCGTTTTAATTAAAAAATTCAAAAACAACATTATTTTGATTTAAAAATTTTAAAAAGGGGGTTAAGTTCGTATGGCTTCTTGTAATTTGACAAAATATTATATATTTATATTAGTCATTCATTTTTAAAAACCATCTAATATTACCTCTATATTTTAGTCATTCATTTCTTCCAAAAATGTCTGTTTGGATAGACTTTTGTAAGGCTAATAAATACTTTCCTTTATCACAAAATTCTTTTTTTAAATGAGTGTTTCGCTATAAAATTAAAAAGTATTTCTTTAATATATATGATTTTTTAGCAGCCAAAATATAACTTTTTAAGAAACGCAAATTTGAAGCTTCTAAAAAAAATATATCAAATGGCTTTTTTTGGTAAATTTTTTAGATCAATTAATGAGTCTAATTTTAGTCTCTTTTATCCTTATATTTTATACATAATTTCCACAATATTCACAAATCATACAATAATTAATATATTATGCCTTACATATTATTTAAGATACTTTAAAGAATATATATATGCATAAATAATTAATATATTGTTTTGAATATTTAGATATGTTTTACAAGTACATGTTTCATATGGTTTAAAATTATATAATAATTAGTATATTATGTTTTTGCATGTTATTTAATATACTTTAAATAATATTTATATGCATAAATAATTTTTATTACAACATAAAATATAGATAAAATTAAAAACGCCTTTTATTTTTATGTTGTCAAATGGTTTACTATATGAAACTCTTTTTAAAAAGTTTTTTTTTATAACAGTCAAAAATTTAACTGACTTCTTAAAAAAATTCTTCTCGTAAAAAATCTACAAAGAAAATTCTATTAATAAAAACTCTACTAATATAAACCCAACCAAATAGAAACTAAGTTAACCTCGTAGAACTTAAAATTAAGCTCAAATGTCCCATGCTCCTAATCATTCTCAACCTAATCCATTATCATGCCTGCCAATGACAACATTATGTTTTCCCTTAAAGCAATAATCATGAACTGCACACACACTGGCCAATCACTGAGGAACCAGAGTCAACTTACTGTGCTTTTGTCTGAATATTAAACTAAAGTATTATATATATATATATATTATATAAAGGCCAAGGTTTGTGGGATTTGACACGCGAAATTGCCGTGTTATATGCAAGGGAACAAAGCCGTACGCTATCTTAGAACTCTTAACACTTAATTAACGGTTTAAACAATGTTTATACATTGTTGTCTTTATGAAAACTGTCTTAACTCCTATTAAGAGGTATGCAAGTGGAAGAGTTAAGTTTGTTAAGAGCTAAGGTTCAAATCAAAGTGGAAGGAGTGTAATTCATTTCCAGCTTTAAAGAAAATTAGTTATCATTTGGATCAAACACATTTCTTGTCAAATAATTTATTCGAAAATAGAATAATAATAGATAAAGATAACATTAAAATAATATTATTTTAGTCTATTAATTCTTTGATTATTGAATTAGGTCGTTATCAAAATTAGTATATAATTGAAGAATTTGAATATGATTAAAAAAATTCATTATTTATCAAAAATTTAAAGTTTAATTAAAAAAAGATACTGTTAAATAAAAATTAATTTAATTTTTAAAAACTGAGTATGATTTTCTGATTCACCTCATCATTCCCTACGAAGTAGTAAATAAAAATGGATAAAGAAATAGTAGATTCTATCGGAACAAAACAATTTGAATTAGGCCCGGTCAATTAGAATGTATAATTTCCACCCTTGAATCTTAGATTAAATGACTTCCCCCTTGCTTGAGTTCTTCCGACTTCCTTGTTAAACAATCAAATACAAAAAGGTTTGGGATCTTGATATAATAAGGATGTTGTGCTCAGCCTGAAATACAATCATAAAGTTGAAAGTACCAAAAATTCATAGAAACATTCCATCAGAAAAGCTTCATTGACCAATCAGGTAGATTAAGAAAACAGCAGTAGCAGCTGTAACAGGAGCTAAATATGCAATAGCAATCCAAGGGCGAAACTCAGTTCTCACTCACGACCCATGTAACGAGTTATCTTAATGATAAACGGCTCATATCGTTATGACCATCTCTTGAATTCTCAAAACTTCTGTCGCTCCATCCCTACAGGGGCAAAAAATTAGTTGTTGTCTCGCTTGTGCTAATAGGGGCTAACGTCAATTAATTTTTAAATAAAAAATTATTAAAATAAATCGAACTAAAAAATTAATTGATTTAAACATATTTAGGTGAAACCCTTTGGAATCTAACGTGCAATCCAACTAACTCTCAATTAAATTCAAATTAATTTTAAAGATTATTACCTACAATTTAATATAATACAATGCTCATGCGAAGGACAAGCATCACACTTGCATCAAGAAAAAAAAAAAAAGGTTCAACTTGTCTCTTTATAGTTGTTGCATCTACATCGGACGTGAGGAACCGTTGGTGTGTTTGGTTCGGTCGGTTGAGCAACCATTGATGTTGGATTCCTCCTCCATGCCAACAATAACTGGGCCATCGTAGATCTGTCGTCACGAATCGACGGTCCATGTAGTTTTTGTCAATGCCACCTCATCTACTGATTAAACACTTAATCCACGTTCTTAATCGAGCTATCACTAATAAAGTACGTCACTTTCAAGGATACTTAAGGGTAAAGTTTCAACTTCCATTAATTAAAAAAATTCAAGATTGGGATTACATTGACAACAGGCGGAAAGATCAAAGAGATTAGTAAAGGGAGACGACCGAGTCAAAATCATGCGAGGACAGGACACATGAGGCGCACGCACGACCAGCACAAACGACACACATGACTCGTTCCGGCACAAGTGGTGCGACTCACGAGGTGTTGGTTTAGAGAAACAAATTAAATATTGCACACAAATGCATGGCCCTTGGGACGGGGTATACAACCACCGGCACCACCACCGTCAAACGCCGGATTCGGCGGCGAAAACAGCTAGGTCTGGTGGGGTCTTAAAGCGAAGGTGAATAAAGCCAAGTTTTGGGTCAAATTCCCAGTAACTCAGGCCTCTGTGAAAAGGTAAAGATACGCGAAGTTCTTTTAACAGGGGCGCGTTAAGCACACTGAAGACGTGTAAAGGCTGAGATTGCTTCCCTCTTAAGCAAAACAAACCCTATCCCAGCAGTCTCCTCCGGTTCGTCATTTTTTAACACCATTTTGTTATGTTGTTAATCATTAGTCCTTGAACAAAGTGGAAAAGTTAAAAAGAGGTAAAGAACAGAGAAGGTAGTGAATTTCCTGCAAAACAATGGAACAAGTACATCACCACCTTCCCATTACATTGATTCAGCTTTCTTTCTTATTTCACCCCCCAAAACAGATAAACCCTAAAACCATAATCCACCACTAGTGTTTGCTCAAACACAAACTGATCATTTCCCCAAAAAATATGAACTTATTTTCCCCTAATTTTTCTTGTTTTCTTCATTCTTGTTTAATCCTGTTTCTTCTTCTTCATCGTCTTCTTCTGCTTCATCTTCACTATCCTTTCTATAGTCTTACTACTAACACTACTATTACTACTAACACTTCTTTCCTATAGCAAAAACCAACAAGCTTTTCCCTTTTTTTGCTTTTATTATTTAACTAAAACCTGAATCCCTGCTTCTTCCCTAAAAACACCACCACCCAAGTTTTTCAGTAAGTCCATTCTTGCGGTAATCTGACTTCAGTGTTCATCCCCTGATGTGGCCTGAAGCTTCGCTTCTGATGAGAGACAACGTTGGCGTTGCCACCATGGAGTGTTAGCGCGATGTCTAAACAAAATACAGATCCAATAACGAGATGAATCAGAGAAACAAGATAAACCCTTTAAAATGAACACACAAGTAAATAGATCAGGTCAGGAGTTGATGGGGAAAATTACCACAGTCGGATGTTAAACCTCCATTGAAGCGAGGTTGAAGCTGAGGCTGAGCACCCATGTCGTCCAAGTTCAAGTTCAAAGCCTGCACAACTCTAGCCGGTAGCAGAACGGTAGAACAACCTGTGTGAACAAATTAATCCAGAATCAAAACCAGATCAAGCCAATAAAACATAAATCTCGACTCTTGAATAGAAACAAAAGGCTTCTTTTAGGTCATGGTTCTTGCTAAAAACCAGATTCACTACGTTATACGAACGAGTTAACAGTTAAAGGTGCTTGAATGAGCAAGTAAAAAGAGACCAACTTGTTTTCTTGCGGGTGGTCTCCGTCTGGGTACCGACACGACGAGGCAAGAACACGCCTGTTCCGGTGGACTCTCTTTTGCCTCCATTGTTGCCGAGAAACACCGCCCTCATACCCGAGCCACCTTGCTGTTGCTGTTGTAGAGTTGGCCAAGCGTTAGCAGACAAGCTCATAGGTTGTCTAGTACCAGTATTACACCTTCCTCTGATGTTGTGTACCGGTGGTTGAGGTTGGTACAGTCCAGTACCTTTGGCTTGTTGCCCTCCCCAAACACCACAGTTTTGTTGCTTCAAGATTTGTTGTTGTCTCAGCCTCTGAAACTACAAAATGTAAAAGCTTCTTCGTTACACAACAACCAAAGATTAGTTGTTTCTTCCTAGTGTTTGTCACAACTGTATTTCAACGCCTACCTGAGTTGCTTGCAGCTTATGGTAATCGGAAAGTGACTGCTGCAAGTATAAACCAAGCTCTGGGTTTTGGCTGTGGTTGTTCGCCGGAACAGAGACTGGTGAACGTGTTCTTGGTACAGACAAGAGTCCTCTGTTTTGGCTGTTGAGACCAAACCGTTCCTCGTTCACCCTCATCCTCGCTACTTCTCCGGCAGCGGCGTATAGCAGATCCCAGGTCGCCGGCGGCGAGGACACCTGAGAGGGCCCGTTCGGGCTTCCAAGGCTCGACCCCCTTCTGCAGCCACACCCGCTTCCAGCAGCACATAACGTCGATTGCGGCGAACCAGAGACAACCCAGCCCTTCAAAGAAAATCAATAACAAAAAGAGAAGACCCATAGTCAGTAACCATTTTCAAACCAAACAAAACGAATCAAAACCAGTCCGTTTGATCACTACCTTAGAGTGTTCCGTCGCGAAGCACCGTTCCCGTCTCGCAAAGTCATCGTCAAGAGTTGAGTGAACCATTTGACGGGTCAACCCAGCAAGAAAATCCTCCTCGTCACTCTCCGTCTCTGTGGAACCCACAACCGAAGCAACCGGAGAGCTTAGATCCGAAGACCCTTTACCAAAACCATAAGGAACCTCAAATGGGAACAGCGGTTTGCCGTATTCAACCTCCAAACCACCACCAAAAACCTTCGCACCATTTCCTCCACCACCACCACCCACAACAGTTTCTTCATCGGAAAGAAACTGCGGTGGCAACCAAAATTCACCGTCGTTAAAGCTATCCTCCATACTGAAACCACACACAGTCACAGCTCCAAAGAACCAGAACTTTAATGACTAGCAATTGCTCTGTTTCTACGAGAAAAGCCTGGTGTTACTCACTCGAGAGCAATTAGGGGGAATAGAGACAGGATAGGGGTATATGTAGAGTCAGAGAGGTGTAATTTACATTTTAATTAAAAAAGCAAGCTTTAATTAAAAGTAATAAAGTTCCAGTTGCCGAGGATTGAAGGTGGGGACCACGCGCGGTGGTGGAAGAGGAGTGGGTCCAGTTTAGAACTGGCGCCAGGTAAGGAGATTTGCAAGTGAGTGGGGGCTACTCGGCAAGCATGTGACTGGGCCAGAGAGATTTTTTTCTTTTTTTTCCCCAATTTTATTCTTCCGCTATTTCTTGATTTTGCAACTGTAGTGGTGGGACCCAGTTAGGAGCTACATAACTTCCCGGCACGACGTGGGGTGTACGTGTTCCGCACGCGTTTCTCTTCTCTCGGTCACTCTCCATCTTTTAAAATTCTCTTTGATAATTAACAAAAAATAATAAACATGTAATTACATCACCGGTTGCACACTGACTGATGTCCTTCCCTGCAGTCCACGTGGCACTATAGGCACTGTCTGTCTCTCTTTTAAAATCTTTTTAATTCAAGGTTTATTCAGTTGTAATATATAAAATAATATTTAAAATAAAGTATAATCTATTCAGTTAAATTATTGGTTTAAAATTATTATAATAAAAATAAATTCCAATTTTCATACTTAATTAAAAATAAAATTTAATAAAAATTTAATAAAATGACTAACGTAAAACTTCTATTTTGTATACAGAAATATACAATATTTATCTATTTAAATTAATTTTCTCTGTAGAAAAATTTAAGTTTAATATATTAATTTAAATTAACAAAAATGTATTATTATTTTGAAATATGTATTAATTTTAAAAAAATAAATTATTTAATATTGTTAAAATCTTAAGTTAAATAATAAATTTAATTCAAATTATTTACAAACTTATAATTCATATTTAGTTATTAGTATGATTTGATTTAATTTAAATTTCAACTCAATTAATTTAAATTTTAAAAGAAATAAATAAATAACTAACACTTCACGTTACTACTTAATTTTATTTGAATCGAATTTTAAATTGGATTCGAACTACTTTATTAATACTAAGTCGACAAGTAGCCCGACCTTAAGAAAGGGGCAATTAGGACTTTCGCTTAGGCTCACTCTAACAAAATATAGGTAAATTAAAGTTTACTCTTGACCTTCGTAAAGAACAAAATATAGGCAAAAGAATTTCTTAAGAATCCTATAAGATCCATTCGTTCTTTATCTCTGACAGATAATTTAGGGTTCTTCAAATAATGTGACATCGTAGACCGTATACTCCAATCTTTTTCTTTTCTTCCGAAAGTAGCTGCTTCAGCTTCAAGAAGTTTCATGGCATGTTAAGCCCTGGTAAGGTTCTTGGCATTGCATAGGATTAAACCACATGCTCCACCTCTTATGCGGGCCCGTCAATTAATTATTTAACTCAATTTATCGTCATTATTGAGCATATTATAATGGTAAGAAAAGTTATATAAAATTTAATTGTTAATAAAAAATACTCCTGAGGCTTTAAGGTCATTGTCTATAGGTTGTGTACTCAGGTGACAGGATACTGAACTAGTTACTGGCTCCATTGCATCCCTGAAGTGAACATGCCCATACTCCCTTTTCAGGGAGATCAAGATGGCAGGGTAAGAGGCCATCATGATCCTTTTCTTCATCAGTCAAAACCAAGGGTTGAGATTTAACCCTGGTTTTGTTGGGTTGGGGAGTTCCCCTTTCCTTTTATTGATTTGAGAAGCAAAGCAAAAGGAATTGGATTGAAAATTGCATGTAACCCTTACCCATGTGTTTTAAGATAAAGGTACTTCTGACCACATCTTTCTTTTTTAAATTTACTTACCTAAAATGCCAAATAATATATGTTTAAGTTTAAATTTAAAATAATTACGTATACAGATATAAAAGTACTTATAAAAAATATTTATTTTATCATTAAATTTATTATAAATAAAAAAGTGACTGTGTGAGTATATTTACTAATTTTAATTTTTTATAAATAAAATATGTAATTTTTATTGTTAGTCATAAATATTATTTTTAATCAAATATTTCACGATCTATAATGATCATGAAAATCATATTATATAAAAATATTTTAAAATAATTTTTGTTATCGTCACTTTCTAATTTCTATATACGTTAGGAAAACATGAATAAAGAAATACATTAAAAAAAATAGATAAGTTTTTTTATTAGTGGGCGACGTGGCAGCGAAACTTCAAATCACGTGCCGACAGGTTTAAAACTGTCGACGGCCGTTTCTTTTTTCTTAACAGCCGTTTATCACTCCATTAAGGCGTGTGCTTTTCTAGTTGCCAACTTGCCCGCGTTGGACGGCGCTTGCGCTTCTTCGTTTGTCTCGTTAAGCGGACGCAATTCCCGCCATCAACTCTACTTCATAAACAGTCTGAGGTCCATAAATTACAGGGCTTTTTATTTTTCCTTTTACTGTGGAAAATAGTTCAGAAGGCAGAGAACGTGACAGAGACGTGCTTACCTGCGGACGGTGACAGAGCAGGACTCCTAATGAGGATACAAGGAGCATTTAAAGACCACGCTTTTTAGGACAATACGTCAGCCACTCGCGATATTAGTGGTTGGAATGACTGCACACTGGTGTTTTGGTCGAACCGTGTCCTTCACATGCGTTCTCAGCGCTTGTGTAAGTATCTAAGAGTAGGTCGGCTGCTTAGTGTACACTGTATACGGAGAATCGGTGCAAAGAAAAAACACAAATATTTTATAATTAGTTTTTATTTTTATTTTTAAACAAATAAATATAAATAAAGTAAAAGCCATAGAAAATAAATATAAATAAAGTAAAAGCCCTAGGTTACTTTTGTTTAATTAAAATTTTATTTAATATTTAAAATTTTTGAAAAAAACATTTTATAATTTCTCAAAATTTTGATGATAAAAATACCGATGAAACAATATGAATATCAATTTTATATTAGTCAAACATTATTATAGCTCGATTCTTAAATTTCACATATTAGTTTAGTTCTAGTTTAAAAGTTTGATTAAATTATAAGTATTATTTGATTAATATTTTGTCATTATTTTTAACAAAAATTTTAGAAATATTTTTAAAAAATAAAAATTATTTTTTTATAACTTTAAAGATTGAATACATTTTCAATCTTTTATCTATATAAATAATTAAAATTTTGTCTAATCTTAAAAAATTTGAAATGTAAATATATACATATACACGATAATGTTTTTATTAATTAAGGATAAGACTCCATACTTTTTTTTATCTTTTTAAACTTTTAATTGAGTTGTACTATTCATGTATTAGTAGAGATAGCGATGAGCCGAGCACGGCCAGACTCGAACTATGAGTTGGGAGGCTCGTGGTCTGATCAATGGCCTAATGAGCCAGTAGCTATCAGCGAGATTTCTTATTTTTTAAAAAAAGTTGACAAAACGATATCGTTTTGTATCTTTCCGTCTGACCACATGCCGAGTTGAGCAAAGACAATTTTGACCTTAGCTCGGCCCATAATTCGGTCAGAC
This sequence comes from Erythroxylum areolatum, assembly GCA_024520975.1. Taxonomy (NCBI): domain Eukaryota; kingdom Viridiplantae; phylum Streptophyta; class Magnoliopsida; order Malpighiales; family Erythroxylaceae; genus Erythroxylum; species Erythroxylum areolatum. The sequence goes on along the minus strand of JANIJH010000004.1, from coordinate 62,411,516 downwards.
CAAAAAGTCTTGACGTATAATCCGATCAATTCGGATCAAAGTTGAGCCTGATCATATTTATCATTCCTATGTATTAAAGAGGGATAAAATACATCAAATAACTTTACCTATTTTTGTGGTAGTTTTTTTTTTCTCATTTTCTTAAATTGGCGCCGAAAGAGGTTCAGATTAAGACACCATTATTTGACTAAGGCGACTAAGTAAGAGGGAATGAATAAGTCACAAGTTGTGTCTGAAACGACAGGACTTTTCGTGCGTCGCACTTTCCACCTAAGACACCACACCCAAGATCTTGTCATGTCCCACAACATTTATTAAAATGAGGACTTTGAAAATTCTAAAATTGGGTGCACACTTAATGTAAAGTAAATTAAGTAATCTCATCACTTGATTTTGCATATAAACATAAATAATAAATTTATAGAAGATGCTAAAATCTGATATCGAGAATATCATTAAGGAGATATTTTCACTTAAAAAATAAGAATGTAGAATTATAAACAAACTTTAAGTATAAAAAAGATAAAAATAATTAAAAATCTTTGTTTAATTTAAAAAAAACCTTATAATTTTTAGAAAAAGCTTTTGTTTAGATTTTGATTAAAAAATAACAATAGAACATAAGTGATATTATGAACATAATACTTTGTCCCAAAAAGGTGGAATCAGCCACCCCAACTGCCCCCACACCCAGGCCTGACCAGGTTGTGAGGGGGGTAAATCACGGTTTATCTCGCTCGATCGCCTAGCAGAGCGGCCCTTTCACTCCTATTGCCGGGAATCGAACTCAGGTTCTTGTCCCAATTTTCTCTGCTAGATTGCCAACCAAGCTACCCGTGCGGGCATGAACATAATACTTGAACTAATTAAATGATGCTTATATGAATTTCAAATTCTCAAATTCAAGATAATCTAATTAAACTATACCAAAAATAATAATTTATTATAATTATACAAGTATTAATTTTAATTATGTAGAAACATTCCCTTTATTAGTTAGAAATAAAGCAGCATACTATTGAATATTTTCAAATCTCACGCATAGAAAAATTTTTATTAGAATATTGTTGTTATAATAGTATTAATTTTAGTTGAATTTAATTAATTTGAATTAAGATCGGTTATAATGTTAATAATGCTTGATTAGTTCACATATGATATTCATATAAGGTAAATTTTATAATTTTTTTTAATTAAATTATAAGAATATGATTTTTAACTTAAAATAAAAGATATTTGAGAATTTTAAATTTTTAAATTTTTCTAAAATTTCTTAAATCATAAAAAAGTTTATATTTTTACATGTATAAACTTCTTAAATTTTTAAATAATAGAAAATTAGCTTTTTAATAGCAGTGATATTAAGAAAAGATTCAAAACCATTCTGAACATGTTAAGGACTTGTTAATTTACTTTTTGAGAGTTATTTTTTTTATTCTTAATTTGTAATTTATCTTATTTAAAGTTGACTAAATATAACATTGGGATAAGGTTTAGGATACTGTTTCGTACTAACTGATACCTTATTAGTCCAAAACTGGTATGAAATGGAGGGTCAGTTGTACCGAATTTAAATATTAATCAGTATCGGCCGATATTTAAAATACCGGTCAATTACCGACCGATAGGGATAGCAATGGGTAGGGTTCAGTTCGGGTTTTACTCTACCCATATTCATATCCATTTTTTATGACTCGACCCATATCTATATCCATATCCATCAGTTTTTACGATTTATTACTTATATCCAAATCCATTGGGTTGTTCGGGTTTTTGAATATCCATCGGATTGTATAGCACATAAAAATATAACTTCTAAATAGAAAATATAAAGAGTATATTTTTACGAACGCTCCAAATCAAAATAACTTTAATAATAATAAGTTAAGATTTTGATTTGTATGTATTAAAAAAATCATAAAATTG
>JANIJH010000004.1:62394828-62409566 GCA_024520975.1 Erythroxylum areolatum | reverse complement strand
TTTTTAATTTATCAAGAAACAGCCCACTTTCAAGTCATAATAATTATCTTACTTTGGTGGATAGTTTTTTTATCTCTTTTTCTTCAACAATTATAATTTTTATTATTTATATGTATATGTAAGAAAAAGAAGAAACAGATACGAGGATTACTATCTCCTTATCGCTAATGATTCCATTGGCAAGGGGCGGCGCATGCAATATGAATAATTAATTAATGTGTGAAGTGAATGTCTCTTAGAAGCAAAGATACTCCTACGTGGTGGAGTGCACGTGATTAGTGACAGAGACGAGAATTAGTGGGAACGGAGACACCTCTAAGACCAACAAGCCGGCCCCCCATTTTTGATCGTGTGTTTTGTGTTTTGTTTTATGTTAGAGGACAAATAGGTTTAAACAAACATCGACAAATGCTAATGGCAGATTGAATCGATGAGCATACATCATTCGTGATTGGCACCGCACGCTTTGTCCAATGCACAGACAGACGGCGAGACGACGAAGAGCATCAGGATTCAGAAGTTCATCGCCTGCACGAAGTTAGAATCTATAAATTAATCGAAACTTAAAACTTTGAAAGTGGACAAGTCACAAATCTCTGCAACTGGGTCGTGTCTTATCGCATCCAAATTGCGCTTTTTAGGGGGAAATCTACAAAAGGATATCTAAAAGAGGATATGATTTGTGGTTATGGGGTCTCCCAAATGTGGAACGAACAATAATAATTTGTGTTGTGTTTGACATAATTGAAGCAACCGTTTGGAGGGAAGTTAGTGGAGTCCAGGTGTGAAGTGGGTCTTCTTAGGATTCTCAGAGAGTTGAGGTGAAATGATTTTTAGGGTTTAAGGAGTGATTTTGAAGCTTCCATTATACCATCTTTTGTTTCTCCAGCTTTCACTGCCTTTTGCTTTTCTATTTCGCTTGAGGAATGGCCATTTTCTTTAAAATTAAGAAGGAAAAAAAGAAGAAGCAAAGTAGGTCAGCTTCCATACCGACTCAAGATTTTGCATCTCTTTTTCCTTCTATTCTTTTGAGTGAACCCCACAACTAAATATAATTTCAGTTAGGGTGCTTAGGGATTTGTGTTGTGTGCAATGCTTTTAAGAAGAACCAAAAAAAAACAAAAAAGTTAGAAAATTAGGGATTTGTGTTGTGTGCAATGCTTTCAAGAAGAATCCGTACAAAAGTTATAAAATTTAAAAAATTTAATCGATATTAAATTTTTGTAAAATTGATTAAAGATGGAATAAAATTAAAAATTTTAATATTTTTAATAAAAAATGTAAAGTTTTAATTAAGAAAGCAAATATTAAATAAAAATTAATACCACGAATCATTTTATATTTTAAAATATTAGTTGTGCATAAATTTCATTGGATGCAGAGTTTGGAGAGACTCAATAGTACGCAATCTTACCGCTAATAATAAAGAAGTTGTTTCCAAATAACCCACATGTGTGAATAAAAATAAAAGCGAAAATACGATCTAAAAAAATCATTTGTTACTCAAATGAATAATTAATTCATTAAATTAAATGGGATTAGTTGTATAAAAATTTTAGAATTTATTCAATTTTTTAGTATTAACCCAAAATTTTAAAAATAATATTAAAATACTTTAACTTTCAATCTTTGTTAAAAATAATATGATATTAAATTTTTTGTTAAACCGAATGACACGATGGATGACGTAAAATTTATATATCCGTCAAGCAGATACCATATAAGATAGTTTTGATCCGTATTAAATTTATTATTTAATAAATTAAAATATGTTAATATTTATGAAAACCCTAAAATAAGATTACCCCTCAACACAGAAAAACTATTTTATGTAATAGCCACATGACAAATATATAAATTTAACATAATTTGTTACATCATTAAAACAATTTTAACATTGTTTTTAAAATTTAAATTATTATTAAAAAATAAATAAAATAAGAGAATTAGTTTTATAATTTATTCAATTAAACATAATTTCTTGCCCCGCAACTGTGGTGAGTTCAAATCAAGTTGATTAAGTGTCAATTCAAGCTGTGATTGAAAATTCACTTTCACCTTCATGAATTGAGCAATAGTAATATCTCACTTAGATATGACTGTGCCTTACTTGATTAATATAAATACCTACCAAACCGGCATGACTAGAGCAATATAAAATATAGTCCAAAGTTGAAAATTATGCATGTTATGTCAACTTTACACGCACAACACAACCAAAACGCTTTGTGTTACTTAACCAATTTGAAAGCCATAGTTTCAACTTTCCGAAAGCTTTGATTCTAACTCTTAATACTCATTTTGAATCCTATTCTTCACCTTCCTAATCTTTCAATTCACACAAAGAATTTGAAATTTCTGAAAAATCCGTACCTAAGCCCTTGAATATACAAAATTGTAAGCAACACTATTACGAAGATTTGATCATACATCAAGTGGAAACATATGAGACTATTCACCTCCCTAGAAAAAGGTTCTCTTAAGCAAATAAAGAGATCGAGATCACGGGGAGGTGGATCCATGTAAAAAGCCAATTTGGGGAAGACAAAAAGAATGGAGACATAGAGTCAAACAAGGATGGCATAAAGAAATGAGAAAACTCAAATTTAACAATAAATTTAAGAGAATCAAAATAAATTAAAAAATACCCATCTCGAGTTTAATCTCAAATTTTATAATGTCTCTCTCGTAATTTTCCGAAACAAATATATATACAGAATAGTTTGTCCTATTTAGATATTCACAACTATAAAATACTGAATTCTCTTTTAAGTAGGACCTGAAAAAAAAAGAAAGACTGAAATATTAATAGACGTTTATTATTAAATTCAGCCGATTTGATAGCCTTTTTTTTATGGGGTTACACTTGCATAGTATTAAAACTTGTCATATATCAGTAAAATTTTTACGAGTGTTAAGATATATATATAGAATTTGATTTATATAATAATATATGAATTAAGAAAAGAAGTTTTCTAAAAGATTGTCGGCTAGTGAGGTGGGCATGGTCACGGTGTGAAGAGGCACATGGGAATCTTACAAGTAATTGAAGTTGGCTCCTTTTATTTCTTCTTTAAAAAGCCATTTGATCTTATCAAGACTACTCATTCACACGTGTGTACCTGTTGCTGTCGCGCTTGTTCACGTGAGCTCGCACGAATTGCCAATTCTAGGGTTTGGTGCCGTCGACGGATTGCCATTTGCCAAAAGGCCCAATTGCAACTGTCAGCCGACAGACGGCACTATAAATTCTTTTATTTATTACTTTAATTTATCAAAATTGGGTAAAGTGAAAAAAAATCAAAATTTAAAGAACTAAGAAAGTTTCCTAGCAAATAAAATTTAAATATATAAAATAAAGACATTTATTTTACTAATTACTTTTGTAAATTTTCACTTTCCATATAAATTTTTATGTTATTATAATTAAGGATGAGAACTCGATCAGGCCCGAGCTTGGCCTTAAGTCAACAAACTTAACATAAGTTAACCGATTCATGAGTCGGGCTTGAGTCAAGATTGTCAAAGTTCAGCTCAGTCCGAGGTCTGATTGAGAGTAACAAAATAGTATTATTTTTTAATTTTTTTAACAAAATTAATGAGACATGGTTCGCCTCATTGTCATCCCTAACTAAAGCACAATAATAATTAATGGTGATTTTTTTTAATTTTCAATCAATTAAAACATTTAAATTTATTATTTTATATTAAATACAATATTATTACTATCATTATCATCACACCCAATTTGAAATCTCGTAATAAAATAGAATTTAGGAAAGTCTGGTAGTACAAAACCTTACACTTATAACAATTCGGTAAAAATCTGGCTTACATTACTTCGGATTGAACCCCACCAATTATCATTTACATTCTCTAATCTTGGATTCTAACGAGAATTATGTCATTGTCTTAACATTTTTACGAAAAGCTCATGCAATTTGCAAAGCTTGAAGAGAGTGGGTGGCGTCTTTAATGGAGTGAGTGGCGCGTGATGGAGTCCAGCTGTGGACAGTCTATACAAAATCACCACACGAATCATAAACAACTCAACACACAGTCACACACAAAGCCTGTAGAGGATTGACATAAGACGACGAAGAAGAGGAACATGTTCCCATGATTGGTGGCGGTGAGAGGAATAGGTTTCTGTGTCGGGTTCCTTTGTTTGTTCAGTTACTTCCTTCTTCCTCTTCGTCCCCTTTCGGAAAGAATTTATAGGAGATTCTTTTGACCATGTGTCTTCACGTTGCTCTGCACCAACTTTGACTATAAACACACATACCCACAGCCCAACTTAACCCCACAAATCCTCCCATTGTCACCATCTTCTTTATTAATATTTTAAAAATAAACCAAAAATACAAAAAGTATAAGCTTAAAAAAATTAAAACTGTCATATAATTAATATATAATAAAAATTGAAAATATGATTAAAGAATTAAATAATCATTATCTTACTAAGTTAAAATTTAATTAAAAAAGAGACTTTTAAATATAATTTATTTTAATTTATAAAAATTAACTAATTAATTAATAAAATTAGTCAATTTTTAATAATAAGAATTAATAAAATAATCAGAATTGAAAAATTGACTAGTGCAAAATTTTTGTGTTTGAATCGATTCATAATAGAACTAAACCTATAATCACTCTTGCAAAACCAATTGGTATCTTATGTGTTTAAAGAAAGAAAGTATCCATCAATTATGGGTGAGACAGTAAGAAAGTCACATGGAGGATGGGGACAAGGATGAGAAAGTTTGGTTACCAAACCTCCATGCACAAATCATTAGGGTTTATGCTTTATATAATTATGGTAACTTTGAGTAATACCTTCTTCTTACTATGGTGCTTCCTTTTTAATGCTTTCGCTCCATTTCCTTGTTGTTTAACGATTAGTGGCAATGACTCAAACCATTTGCTTCCCCGATGATGGTCCTTACCACTTGCAGGAGTCTGTGGCTCTAGTCATGGCTCATCTACAACATAACCAGCACGAAGTTTTGTATCGTAATTCTCTGCGTTAGTTAGGGTATATTTTGGATTTTCTTTCCTTTATAACAAAAAAAAAAACTTTCCTGCATTAGGTATGTTTTTATAGGAATGTAGGAAAGTCTAATCTTGATGTAATAGTCTAGATCATCTCTTTGCAGATATTATCTGCTTTGAGTTGTCCATCGGATCAAAGCTCTTACGGTTTTGTTGTTCCTGCACTCTGGAAAACGCATATATGGGAAAAAGATATTTGTACCTTATAAGGTATATTTCGTTATTCTCTCCAACCGATGTGGGATCTTACAATTCGTTCTCCTTACGTCATTGTTGGCACAACAGGTTGAAAACTGGCTCTAATATCATTTGTAACAGCCCAGACCATCCGTCCATAGATATTACCTACTTTGAGTTGTTCATCGGGCTAAGGCTTTCACGATTTTGCTCTTTTCGCACATGAAAAAACACGTCTATAGAGAAAAGATATTTGTATCCTTATAAGACGTACTTAGTTGTCCTCTTCAGTCGATGTGAGATCTTACAATCTACTTCTTTAGAGCCTAGCGTCCTCCCCGACACAACTGATAGGGAACTGATTCTGATACCATTTGTAAAAGCCTAGACTACTTGCCCACATTTATTGTTCGCTTTGAGTTGTCTATCGAGCTAAGGCTCTCACAGTTTTGCTTTTCTTACATTCGAAAAAACTCGTCTATAGGGATGAAATATTCGTACCCTTATAAGGCATACTTCGTTCTCCTCTTTATTTGATATGAGATCTTACAATCCACTCTCCTTATGGCCTAACGTCCTCGCTGACACAACAGATCGGGAACTGACTCTAATATTATTTGTAATAACTCAGACCACTCGTCCTATATATGTTGTCCGCTTGGAGTTGTCCATCGAACTAAGGTCCTCACGGTTTTACTCTTCTCGCGCCTAAGAAAACTCGTTTATGGGGAAGAATTATCCATACCTTTATAAGACGTATTTTGTTATCCTCTTCAACCGATGTAAGATCTCATTCTTGAATTGATCCTAAATTGATGGATCAAAAGCTAGTTTGACGGGGCTTGAATGAGCTTTGTGCATAGGGGTATTCAATTGAAAGTTATGTTTTAAATTGAGAATAATAATAAGTCATTTTAGAGAAGGGAATTCGTTTGTTCATGTTGTATTCATAATACTAGTCTGCTTAATTTCTTAAACCGATGTTGTTTTATTCTTGAATTTTTTTCTTGAGTTTCCAATCTTTAAAATAATGAGATCATTTTACAAAATTAAACCAAGACAATGTTACAGGGATAACAATAGGCGACCCATGAGCCTATATTCAAGTATTTTTAATGGACTAGACCTAAGATCAGGTTGACTTGAGACCCAGATATTTTAAGTTGGGTAACTCGGTTCTTGGTTCGATTAAAAAAGTTATTTTATATTTTTAATTTAAAAAATTTGCAGGGATTGACCAATGAATCGACCCATTGTCGTCCATAATGTTAAGAGGAGAGTTTAAGTTACTTGGTCGAGTTTTAAGAAATTTGATTGATCCATTTAGTTTCGCTCCTAACATTTCCTTTATTTTTTTATGTTAATTCATATATTCCTTTATTCTAATTGACAAGTTATAGTTATTATATTTCAAAAATGTATCAAATAAACTCTCAAATCTACACAAGTTTATAATATTATTCATAATTAAGCAACATGTTTAATTTGAATGATTCATTAAACATAAGAATCAAAGAAAAAAATTACAACATGAAAAAATATTAAGAATTTTTACAAATCATTCCTTCCCATGTTAAGTCAATAAGATTTGTATATTAGACTTGCAAGATGCAATTCATTATATATATAACATGAGGCATCTATGTTAATTTTACCTTATTTTCAAAGTACAACTGTACTTTTGGTAATCTAAATAAAACTAAAATAAATTTGATGTGATGTCAGCATTAAATGTTCGAGTTAGACTAGAAAAGGTCTATTGCACAGCTAATCCGCAAGTGCCTGAGCTATGAAGCGTGATGGAATGTTACGATCTAATTATCCTACATTAATAATAAAAGGAGTTGATGTGGGGTATAAAGGTTTATGAACTGTTTGATATGATCTAGAGTTAGTAGATTCAGATTGAGTTGATTAAACTTTTGATAAGTTTTATTTTTTTTAATTTAAACTTTGGATTGGATTATACTTTGATAGTTCAACCTGACTCGAATCTCATAAGTTTTAAATAAAATTACGTTGTTTTGCTCATTCTTCAAAATTTAAAAGTTATTAAGTTGGGCTTAAGCTCAAGTTCGACATTCCCTATCTTTAAGACTTGAAATTCTAAGTTTATTTACCCATTCCAAATTCAATGGTATAATTTTTGCGAGAAAGGAGAGACTAAGGTGGCAATGAGCCGGGCTCACCCAAACCCAACCCCGGCTAACCCAAGACACTCTGACTAGGCCTATGTAGCCTGAAACCTTGCTCTACTTTGCTCGGTTCGATTTTTTAACTTTTTTTAAATTAAAAAGTAGAAAATGACAATAACGTCAACTTTTTATAGCTATCAGGCCTCGAACCACCAGATTTAGATAGCCCAAACTGGAGCCTAACCTGAGGCCTATTTTTTGAAAAAATCAAGCCCAAAACTTGGTCAAATTGGACTTGAGTTATTAACTTCAAGCTAGGTGCGAACTTGATTTCCAACTCCTGGGAGGACTTGAATGTTTGTACACTACATATTCTTTTTTAGCCTTTTTGTCTTTAGATTTAAGGGTATGTTTGATTGAATGTAAAGTTTTTAATGAAAAGGAACGAAATAGAATTGAATATAAATGAATGTAATATTAGAAAATCATTACTTGAGAATAATTAAAGAGTTCATAATGTAATATAATGAAATATTGTTTGAATGGAGGGTTTATAATATAATATAATGAAAATTATTTATTATTTTACATTTCATTGTAAACTCTCAAATCTATTTTTTTAAATTTTTTTTTTGTTTAGGATGAAATGAAATATAATATGAAACCTTCCTCTTCCATTTATCCCAAATCATTTCATTATAAACCCTCGTCCCAAACGATGGAATAATATTACATTCTATCACATTCTATTAATATACTCCCATCCAAACATAGCCTAAGATTATCCTCTTGCTTTGAACAAGTGATAAATTTGTAACCATGTATAAAGATAAGAGGAAACTCGGACGAAGCTTCACAAGTCATAATCCATACAACATCCAAATTTGTTTTTGGTGAAAGTTCTTATTTTCATTTTTACAATAAAAAATATAATTGTAATATAATTAAGCAACTTTTTATGGAAAAACAATTAAAAAAGTTATGATTGCCATGATTAATTATTCAATTTATTTATTTTATAATTAAAAGTTAAATAAAAACATATTTAAAAATAAAGGTCTCAAATTGATAATAATTTATAAATTGGGAGAAGTGTGAACCCATCAATCACCTGATCTTACTTTGAAGCTTTCATTACTTTGATTATCCAATAATCTGCTCTTACTAGTCGGATTAATCCCTCTACAACAATAGCATGGAGATTGTATTGAATTCAACAGAACAATTCAGCAAAATCACCTTCTCAAGGTTACATTATAAGTTGAATTTAAAACTGATTGTCTGAAAATGCACCAAAACAAGAATATGAATGTATCCATACTGTAGATACCATTCAGAAGTTTGGGATGAACCTGTAGTTCTTTTCTCAAATGACTTCTTCATTTATAGGATTCCAAATGTATAGGACTAGAATTGTTGGAAATACTCCATTCTGCAGTAGGATCACCATTAAGAAAAGAATTCTAGTCTTGCTCGATGGAATGGCGAGAGAATCCGATAAGACACCACAGGTTTTCTGGGTTGATGCATATGAGCAGAAAGAATGGATCATCTAGCTTGAAAGGTGGGATTAAGGGAAATTTTTCGGCTTAGCTACCACCGGTCAATACCATGTTTAAGACAGGGTAGCACTTGAACATAGTTCAAATTTCCTCATCAAGTCTATACTCTCGGCAATGGTGGAACCTGCAGTCCCCACAAAACCAAGAGAAGCACAGCTGCAAACACTTTCCTCTATGTAAAGAAGTACATCGGGCAAATTTTGACGAGAGCACTGAGGATTTGTATCGTCCATTGCACTTCCACTCTGTGGAAGAGATCCAAATTTTAGGCCACGCCCTGCAGATGCGACTCTCTTTGCTGTTTGAATCACCAATTCATCTTCTTCTCTCAGAAAATGCAACTTGAAATGATTAGTGTCATCAGCCAAATCTCCCAAGTAGTTCCCAGTCCAATTACCTGGAGGAAGATCGGTCATTATGAAAATGTGTACCTGCTTGGAACCTTGCTTAGTTAAAGATTCTAGTTTTTGTTTTAAGCCCATAAAAGTAGCTTTCCAGTGATTTTTAAACTGTCCATCTAACAGTCTAAGCTGAGCACAAAGAAACGGAGCCTTTATAACCTCTAAAGCAAACCTCTTCCCTGCGCTCAAAATTTCGGGGACAAAGGGTAGAAATTGACTTTTCTTTATCAGTGCTTGTAGTCTTTGATCACTATGTGATTCATGGATATCGATATAGAGCTCAGACCCTTTATATGGGGCAGTGAAAAGGCTACCAAATGCCAGAACAGCTGCGGATTCAGCTTCAGAACCAGATCCGAGGGTCTTAAAGACATCTTTGCGTCTCCTAACATAAGAAATTTTCTTTTTCTTCTTAAGTTGGTCATTAGGCTGGAATGAATCCAATACCCCATCTTCCTCATTCTTGTAAGTCCATACAGTGGTTCTGCAATCTTCATCTACAGCATATAAACAATTACCTACATTACCATAAAGGCCAGAGAGTACACGTCCACATTGTTTAAGAGCATCAGACAAAGAGGACTCTGAATGCAAATTATTTCCACAAACAAAATCCATATCCACATTGCACCATAAGGATGCAAAACTCCTGAAATCTATACTTCGGATTGAAGAAGACACAAGAGATGAAATATCGATAATGTCAGCAATCGATACATACCTGCAACAAGTTAAAAGGCACATAAACAAATAAGGAAAGATCAAGAAAAATTCACTATTGAAGTGCAACGTCATGGCAAATGAACTAAAGAGAAGTGAACAGAACTAGAACTGCATTGCATAATATCAGCAGAATCGAGCTCTCATTACAACAATGCATGAAAAAGATCAAAACAGTTTGAACACGCAAACACATGAGGGTTAAAAATCGAACATCTTTCATTATAGAGTGAGAATACCCACAAACCTCCCAGCCTTAAGAAGCTCAAAGGCATGATCCCAAACAGCAAGCCTCATCTCCTTAGGCTCAAAGACTCTAAATTTAGGGCAACTACCAAGCGCAACAGCATGGTGGTCAAGAATTGGAGGCAAAATCAGCGTCCTGTTCAAAATCCCAGCCATAAGAATTGCATTCTTGAACTCTGAAAGCTGGTTGCTGAACCCACTGTGGGGTACGTACCACAGGAACTTCTCTCCCGGAATTAGGGTTCGGAGTTTGGCGCATTGGGAGACTTGGGATACCAGGGTCTTTGGAACGAGAGATTCGGGGGTTTTGGAGAAGGAAACGTAAATAAGAAGGAACGAGAGGAGGGCTAAGAGAGAAATTAGCGGAAGACAGAGTGGAGACCTGTAAGAAGAGGAAGTAGGCTTTCTACGGTACCATGATTTGGAGGTGTTTTTGGAGAAATTGAGAATGGAATTGTTCATGCTTGGGTTGTCGGAGAACAAGATGACTGCTTGATTGCTTGCTTTGTTTGAGGTTGGGCCATTGAATTCCCCTCTAACTCTCTTGGTTTATGCTTCGTCTGCTGAACTTTCTCACATCCAAGAACCGATAAGTAGACAAGGCCCATGGAAATCCAAAGATTTACTTAAAAGATGGCAAAATAGGTTAGGTCAAAGTTAATAAATTAAAATTAAATTAATTAATTTTTGAGTTTTGAGAGTGTTAGATTAACTAAGAGCTCAAAGTCAACAAATTAAATCTAAATTGATAGAACTTCAAGTTAAGATTGAATTTGGAGATGCAAACTATACTCAATTTGTATCGATTCAATCAAAATAAAGTTATTTTGGTTAATAAGTTATTCAATTCATTAATCAATTATATTACAATGATGTATTTTAATTCTTAGTCAAGCTCGGAATATATGATTCAAACTTGACCGAACTTTTGTTCAAAGTGTTAACAATTCATCAAATAAAATAATTCATCTTAATAATAATAATGTTGATATTGATATTAATTCTTTAGATAATTTAACTATTTAATTGTAAATAGATTATTAGTACATATCTGTTATTTATGAAATAACTGGATATTTTAGTTATATTGTACATAATCTTTAACATAAAACAAAAATATTTTTTAACTTTTAATACATATTTGAAATTTGAAATTTTAATTTTTTTAATATGATGAATTTTATATTAATTATAGTTTTATTTGTGCAGATATAGTAAAGGAGCGCATTCAATCAATTCCCAATCATGATCTTTGCAGATCAGATCATCCATATAATATATAAAAAGAAACTCTAGATATTTCATATCTTTATCTTTGAATGAGATATTAATTCAAACGACAATTTTATTAGATATTTTATAATTAGAATTCCTCTTTTTTTCCAATTCAGTTCCTCCACTACTGTGAACTCCAGTTAGATTCAGACATGATATACTTTTAGTTATTGGGAGAACCCAAATATTCTCTTTCAAATCCAAGAAATAGCTCATAGAGATCTTTTTTCCTTAAGAAACTTCAAATATTTAATATCTTTCTCTTGAATGAGATCTCAATTTTAATGACAATTTCATTAGATATCTTATAACTAAAATCCGTCTTTTTTCCAATCCAGTTCCTCCACCACCGCGAACCCTTGTTAGATTCAGACATGATGTTGCTGCCAAGAAAAGGAGGAATCCTGCTCCTATTAACACAGGGACTGGAAGTGTAACAAAAGGTATAACCCACGAATACTGATATATATGTTCCATAATTTTTTAAAATTTATGTTTTAATTAATTGTTTTTTGTTTTGATTGCTAGTTGAATCGAAAAACATTAAGTACAAACAAAATACGCAGCAATACCTTTGAAAGTTTCAATAAAATCTTACTAAAATGTAAGAAGAATGAGACCTAGTTGTTTTTTTATTATACTTCATTAAGTCAAAAACAAAAAGTATAAAATAACAAAACAATATAGAACCAAGATGGATCATTATCTATTACATATTAGATATCTCTATTTTTTTTAGATATCTATGGAGTAGTTTGTCTTATTCAGATATTCACGAACAAGAAGTACTGGATTCTTTTTCGAGTAGGCCCTGAAAGGAGAAGGAAGGTTGGAATACCAATAGACGTCTATTATTGAATTCATCCGAACCAATAGTCCCCTTTTTTGGGGAATATCTAGTGCCAAAGTCACTAAATGGATAAGTCACCCTCAAACGGACTATGTAATGTACTTTATTTATTAGGTTACGGGTGGACATTTTACCAAAGGTTTCTATTGTGTCAATCTACTCTTGTGAAATTCTTGTTGAAGTATATACTCGGGGGTGGTCACAGGGCAGATGATTTCAAAATGGACTCCCCATTCATTTGATAAAAGATAAAGAAGATCACCAAAATTTTTGGATCCATTGTCGAACTTATTCCAGGATCTCCGATCGAATTGATATATCCATGATCGGAACGGAGGTGGGTACATGTTACATTACGATTTTGAATCAGAAGAGAGATTTCAAGAAATGACAGATCAATTCACTCTATCAATAACTGAGCCAAATTTGGTGTGTCATAAGGGATTTGCCTTTTTTATTGATTCTTAAGGATTGGATCAAAAATAATTCTTGAATGAGGTATTCAACTCCAGGGATGAATTGAAAAAGAATTCTTTATTAGTTTTAATAAGAAATAAGTGATTTCATAATAATGAAACACTTGTAATAGCATTCCTTCTAATGAATCTCGACATTCTACAAAATTAAGCATATAAATTATTAAATCTCAAAAGACATAACTTTAGATTATTTGCATACTCAAATTAATCCTAATACACATTCTTAATATTTTTTATTATTATTATTTCTCACATTTTCATGATCTCATATACAACTTGAGGCCATAAAGAGCTATAATTAAAAAATCAAACTAATCTGAACGGTTTAACTGTGAAAATTTTGAATTGGTTAAAATTTCAATTTAGTTTTTAACTTTTTGGTTCAATTTATTTTAATAATTCTTATTATTAAAAATTAATCAGTTTATTAATTAATAAGTCAATTTTTATAATTCAATCGATTTCTGTAAACAAAAATAAAATAATTAATTATCATTTAACATTCTATTTTTCTATTAAACTTTAAATTAAGGATAAATTTTTTCAATCATATTTCAAAATTTTTATTTTTATTTAATATTTAACCAATTTTATGATAATTTAATATCGGTTAAATCCTTTAAACTTTAAATTTTTTATTTTATCGATCTAACTTTAAATCTAATTTTAAAACATTGATACAAAAGGGTGTGATGTTCAGAAAAATAATGAAGTTGGAAGATAACATATAGCAAGTGTTAAGAATGAAAATGGGCCGGGATGGGCATGAGCTGTAGATCCTTAGCCCTGCCCATGGCTAAACGGGCCCAAGGCGGCCCAGTCCAGCTCGATGCGTTTTATCATATGAAAAAAGAAAATTCAAAAGTTTTTACAAAAATGTTGTTTGTGAGTCATAAAAAACGATCGAGTAGTTTATTAGCAAACTGAAGTAACTCTGGGCACAACCTCGTCGCAAACATAAGTTTTACGAGGAACTCGTTTTGTTTTCTATTCTAGCACTTCCATGATCCAGAACTGTAGCGAGCACCAAAAAACTCCACCAACTTCTCTTTGTTAGGAAGGTTTTTCTTGACGGTGGTGCAACTAACGAACTCATCAATCCACTTCCACAGAACTGGGAACTTCTCCTTCGTCACCAATTCAACACCTGCAGCTTCGTCAATCACATCAACATACCAATGGGCTATGAAGTTCCCAGTCAGGTCCACGAATCCGATGCTCTCCCCTCCGAAGAACTTCTTGTTCTTTAGCTCGTTTTCGAGGATTTTCAGGTTCTGACATGCCTCTTCCATGGCCTTTTCCCGTTGTTCCCCTTTGGCCCAAGCAGCTCGCCAAAGAGCAGGACGGCACTACGGACCATGACAGAGAAACTTGTTCATATGAAGCACTTCATATGTTTATATATATATATATGTATAAAATTCTGAAATGCTTTTAAATCTTTAAAATTATTAAAAATAACAATATACTTCAATACATCCGATTCTTAAATTCAATTTAAATTTAATAAATTTGATAATATATTATAATTATTTTAAATTATTAATTTAATACAGACTTAAAAGTAATTATTGTTAAACGTTGTGTGACAAGTGGGTTCATAGCAACTATATTATATTATTACTTTTTAATGATATCTTTTTTTTAATTAGTTAAATTACAAGAAAATTCTTAATTATTTATTTACCTATATAATAAAAAGAATAGAAGAAAGGGCAATATTAGTTTACCTTCTCATCAATGAACTTAGCCCAGAATCGAACGTTGGCTCTCTGGTAAGGATCTTGAGGCAAGATGGGGTTGTTCTTCCAAGTCTCGTCGATATATTCAAGAATAACAAG